>CAEFZY010072692.1:0-16643 GCA_903066815.1 Brachyrhaphis roseni | reverse complement strand
AGTAATGTTGATATTTAATCACCTGACCTCCCACTGTACTTTTCACTGCATCATTTGACACCATATTTTTTGAAAAACATGTAAAACTCCTCTGCAATCAACTTCTTGACACAAATGTTTAAAAGCATTTGAATTTAAATATTTCTAATCCAATAGATTTGAAACATATAATATAAAATGTTTTTAAAGCATTAGAAAAGGGACAAATGGATTATAAAATTATTTTTCCTCTACCTTTGAACCATTTTTCAGAGGAGACACCTCTGTTGCAACCTTAACACGATATTCTTTAATGCATGACTGCATCTTTTTTCTAAATGGAATATAAAGTGGTTCCATTTCCTGAACACCCCATTTACTGATAGTCTAAACAGTCCCGCCTACCAATACCTGGACTTTATGGGTCAACTGCTGATTAACTACTATCATTATTAATGATTCCTCCATCTGAAATATCATTTCAAGACTCTGACAGAGTGCAAACCAGTTTTCAACAGGCTATTAAGGAAACTGTCGAAACAGAAACAGACGACTTTCTTGGCTTTTCCAAAGCAAATAGCTTGGCAAGTCATGTCTTGAGGCTAAAATAACTGGGTGAAAGAAAAAGAAACTGTAGGAGTCATTACTTTTCAACTGCTGGATTGGAGCAAAGATATTAAGAATTGGTGTCTAACAGGAGATTTAGGACAAAAGCTATCAACCACTTGTCATTTCAAACCTTTTTTTTTTATGAAATTTTGTTTTACTTGGTGACTGATGATTAACTTTCACTGTCAGACTGTGTATTCACATTGTGTCTTAGCTTGACAAACACCTCCCTGCGACAGATGCTGCTGGCAGCAGTTTAAGTCCAGGATCATTTGTTGCGGCAGATTACTGGATCTAACAAACGTGAATTCCTACATGAAGCTATGTGCCACAAGCTTGACAATCGTTAACTGCTGCCCACAGCGTTTAGTGTATTCAGAAAAGTCTTGCCACATTTAAACGGTCTGCATTTAGCCACATACGTCTGTCCATATGATGGGAGCCATTTGCTGCAATCGCCTAAGGGCTCTCAGTGGAATGCAGGTCTGGCCAGAACCAACGCATGCAGTCAGGAAAAGCAGAGTCAGATCTGTTAATGATTGGCCCACTTTCCAGGATGGGATTTTGAACTGGCCTTGTTGCCCCCATGTTTTATTTTCAATACAGTGTTCATATGGTAAAACCTCTCAGGCCTTCTACCAAAAGTGTGGATTAAATGTCTCTGTAAAGCACAGTAGAAAATTGTCCCAATCTCACACACCTCAACTACAAATAGTTGTTCTTTAAATGTGTCTGAGCTGCTAAAGACATTGTTATAAATGCAATAAGAAATTTCAATATATGTAGCAAATCAAAGCAATCCTTCACATATTATTCGAATGCTTACTAGAGTAACAAAGGACCACATACACGAAGAAAGAAAAGCATAAGCAAATCTTCTTTTACAATAGCTGAGACAGAAAACACAGTTTGAAAGAACTAGATATACTACCACAAAATAACAAAGAAAATCCATTTACTGCATGAATTCCTTGTGAATGCTGTGAATTGCATTTGCAAGCTGATCTGGAGAAAAAGCTGAACTGAAGCAAGCGCACATGTAGAAATTAGTAGAACTATTCAAGAAACCAAATTTTTTAAAATAAATGTTTTGAAGATCAACTTAAGAATTTTTGTAAATCCTCAACTGATATAAACTTTATTTTCCATAGATAACTAAATGTGCCTTCTTTCTGACGTCTTAATTTTTGCACTTTAGCTGCTAAATATCTGTGATCTCAATTTTCTGACATGAGAGTCAAAGATCCATTATTCTGCTAATGTATGATGGACAATGTTTACTATGGCCATGATAAACTATTTCCTCATAAACGATTTTGTCACGGCCTTCTGGTGGCTGTCATGTGGGATTCCGCCTGCAGACTAAAACAACCATAATTCACTGGGTGTATTTACCTCCTTTGAGAAGTGAAGCTTGACAGATGATAAATGGCCATTGCTGACAATCATCAACACACACCACCTTATGTTTGCCTTGAGTATAAGTGGTGCCAGGACATTGAAATAAGACTTTGACATATCACACATGTGAAGAAAGACGTATAGAGAGAGGGAAGGAAAGGGAGAACAAAGAAAAGAAGAAGGAATAGATTCTGGGAGTCGCAGCGCTTTAAGCAACTGGTTTGTGTCTTTGATATGTATACTGACTATGTTTGTTTTTGTGTCTGTATGCAAGCTAACTGTGGAGCATTTTCACACTGTGAATAGATTGATGCTGTACATGGAGGCGCAGCAGGGGAGACATACAACTGAAGATGTATTTTTTTCTCCTCATTGCTTCTGTGCAACATGGTCTCAAAACATGTGATTGCATGACTTAAATGATACCGCAGCAAGGATGATGAATGTTTTTGTCCTTGCAGCATGTGAACCAATTTTTACAAAAGCTAATGATATGTAAAAAAAATATATAAAATACCTGTGTTGCACAGCCAGTCTGATTTTTATGCTTCTTGTCCATCTAGGCTCTTGTTAATAGTGTAGCTCTAACATCTGTTCCAAGAGAGACCACCATGTACATATCACCATGTGTGAATGGTGATTTGGCTTTGTTATGTAATGAAGAGCTTTTTTAAGCATAACTAAGAGAAGTTCAGAAGTGTCAACATCATAATGGTTTCTCCTCAGTAGACACTTGCAACTCATCATCACTTCAACAAGTGCTAATGGTCACAAAACCTATACCACACACACTACTGACGTTAGAAAACGTTTTTATGAATATTGCCAGAGTGAAATGAAGAGTTGTTGATGTAACTTACCCTAATTTGATGTAATTTCCATAAAATATGAAATAAATATGTCACAAGAGTACAAGCTCCAAGTATTTTTTCATAAAACTGATCATTATAAATCCAGGAAAACACTTGTTTTATCCATTCATTACCCAACAAGCATATTTATTTTGCAGTTTGACCAGAACCTGCAATTATTTTGTGTGACAATGTTATTATTCACAGGTAAAGTATATATGCTGACTTGTTTTATAAGGATATATAACATATATTTTTGATCCACATTTATGATTTCATTAATGCAGGGGAAAAAAGTAATCCAATCCAACTTGACCCTATGTAGGATAAAGTAAATGATCTAGTTGTTAAATCATAGATTAACTGTCATTAACACAGAAAGTTGTGTTAACATCCATTGGTTATATCCAGGCCTAATTATTAACAGATCTTTAGAATCAAGAACTCCTTGAGAACATAAAGTAGGCTAAATTATTAAACACACACGCACACACACGCACACCCCCCCGCAAGCAAACACACCCATGCACGTGTTTTTGTGTGGAAAGGATTACAAAGTCATTTCTAAGACAGTAGGAGACTTTGAAAGCCATTATCCACAACTATAGAAAACAAAGAACATGGAGGTAGGCCTTTCCAATAGTAACTGACCTTTCAAAATGACTCCAAGAGCTCTACTGTACAACTACAAAGAAACTACATGGGATAGGGATGAAATGGCTTTGTTGGTGATGAATGAAGTAAAGATGAGCCAAAATGAGAAGGGCAGGGTGGCATTGCATGGATTTATTTTGGTACTGAGGCTCGACTTGACAGGTTGACTAAGCTACGGACCTACAACGTACAAGAATCCCGCACCAGACATAGACAAGACTCAAACTTAAATACTGCGGAAAACAGGTCAGGGGGATAAGCAATCAATAGACCAAGAGATCAAGAGACCAAGAGACAGGTGAAAAACATGAACTACATTAACTGAAAGGAGACTGAGCTGGAGAACCTATTACCATATTCCGTTCAAAGAGTCGTAAGACTTAGCACTATTCCTCCCCACCTTGACCCTCACCCACCACCAGAATTCACCCCATAGATGAAAGAGTACCTGAAATATGGTGGCAAAATCCATCCCATCAGCTTAAGAGGACTCCAAGGAACACCAATACATAGGCCCCTGGACACAGGGCCTGCACATGCACTGGCCCGCCAGGAGTTAAGTCCAAGGAGTTATCGTACCTGCAATTTTGTCATACGTGCAATTTTCAAGACCTCATGTCTGGTTTTAATGGTTCTGGATAATACCAAATTATGTTGCCTTTTAAACTAGATAAGCATACCTCTGAGCACAAATGAATAAGAAGTATTTGATCCTTACCTCAATGAAATGATCGATATGGAAAATTTCTAGCAAAATGTAGAGCAACTGTCTAGAAGGATTTAGATATTTTCTGTTTCCTAGATTTTGCTCTCACAACAGCTGCTGTTCAATTCTGTGTTGTATCCATAGAAATGCATGTGTAGACAAGGAAAATCAAGGCAACCTTGTTCAGACATGATTTTCTGCTTTTTCACTAGGTCTGTGTGGAAAATCGAAAAATAAATATAAACTGTTATAGAGTAGTTCCCCTCTGCTCTGCAAGCTCACAGTGTGTTATGCACATGCTGCTTTGTCATGGTCTCCATCTTCAGACTATAATGGGTTCTGTACACATCGACGTCTAGTTTCAAGGTGTTGTACAAATGCTGTGACATGGTATATCTTAAGTCAAATTATAATCTTTGTGTAATCTTAACAGAAATGTAGGTGTCCACACTTGACTAAAGGGCATGTAAAAAAAAAAAAAAAGTAAATACATGGAAAAACAATGTTGTTACACAGGGATTTGAATCACCAGAGAACATGTATACAAACTACATTCTCCACAGAGATGCTGGCATGGTTACCCAGAGCAAAAAAATGATCTGAACAACAATCTTTATACCATCTTGCTCATGATGCTGAGCTTGAGTCCCAAGTTTCTAGCTTTGTCAAAACTGGAAGGATTTAACATTCTAGGTGTGGGAATGGGTTGACATTAAAACTAATGAAATACCTTTGTGCTTGCCTACTTCCACTGTGTGCTGCATATTATCTATTTGTCAAAGAATTAGGAGATTAGTCATGTTAGGCCTCGATTACTTTGTGAGGTTATTTGAGAATTAGAGTCTTTGAAGGGCGTTTTTGCCAGCCAGCAGAGAAAGGATCTTTCATGTTTACATGTATATCTCACAGATACATTTTGCTTCCTGGTAGGGAACACATTTGGGATTCCACAGCTGCTCCTGGTTTAAAATTTAGCACTTTTTAGAAAAATTACAATGGAATGACAGGAGACATTACATTTATTTAAGTAAATATTCCTGTTTTTTTTTTTTAGACTAATGAATAAATATCCATTAAGCTAAAGATAAACATCACATCTAAGTAGACATTAATGTCAAAATAAGAATACAACTAATTCTAGGAGCTAGTATTTCACATTAAAAGTGAATAAGTGAAAAGTAACAACCAGAAGAGAATTTGAAATGGCACTGAGACCCAAGGACAGAGACAATTGTTAGAGACAGAGAGTGAGTCATCAGGCAAATATAAAGTAAAACTAAACTAAAACCTAAACCCAACTAAAACCTAGACACTGTATTCCTAGCTAATATGACCTTTTAACACTTTTAATACCAACATTATGAATGGGTGCATGGAAGACCAGCAGAACTTGGAAAATATCAATTATATGATAGCTATATCAGACATTGGGTTTCAATAACAAAATTAGCAAATAGAATGAGAGAAATATCACAATATAGCAATAAAATAAACATAAGTTTTAAGCATTCCAGGTTTGAAAATTACATTTTCGCTCAACCTCTTTCTTGTCAATGTTGCTAACATAGATGTTACAGATGTTTAATTTTAGTAGTGGACTAATTTTACATCCTCTATATAAAATGCAATAGTTCCTAACATGTTACCATGTAGTGTACAGCGCTTCACTATAATCATAAATTAAAAGGGGTATTTCCTGGTTTTAGCTTTCAAACTTTAGCACTGTTAGATTTACCATCAACAAAGTTTCCTACCATAAACATTCTTCAGTTTCACTCACATGGTCATCCTCCACTCTTAAGTCACTGAACACATGCTGCCTTCACCCGTTTACCATGCCTGCTTGCCACACTCTGCCATCAGTAACAAACTCATGACGGGAAATTGGACTTGCTTCATAGCTTGCATTAAACTCTACGCATTCACTTGTACTTGGAAAGCTAATTTTTAGACTGCAAGCAACCGTCCAGATGACAAAGAAGTGTAAACAAATTTAACAAGTAAACAATAATTAACACATATCTTTACTTTTTAATGGAAGATGATGGATGTAAAGCAATTGTGACATCCAAAGTAACTATTTTAAATACATCTTGTTTCAATTAACTGCAATGAATTACTTTAAACAATGATTTTTATTTAGTGATTTAATTATGTAAGCCTCATTACATTTAACGTGTTACTCCCCAACCCTGGTGGTAATCCTGTAACATTGTAAGCTTACAGCCATTAAATACAATGAATAAAATAATTAAAACATTCAAACATCAAAAGAAAAGGCACCGACCCAGATGGTGGTCTTATTCACAAAATGAAACTCAGTCTTTCACTTCAGACAATTTGTGTAGATTGAACCAAACATCTAGTGACACTTTGCAGAAACTTGGCGGCACATCTTAAAGCCAAATAGTTTGAAAAGGCTCTGTGGATTTAGATCACTGTACAGATACAGAACATTTGATTTGTTCAATTTCACCCCTATGAAAATCCAAAGAAAAGACCATTTTCAGAATGTCAGTGTTGTGTATCACAGCTATCGCAAAGCTCACATATCCTGCTTCAGGACTCTGAGCATCCTGTGCACACGGCGAAACGGATGATTCCCAGAGATATCCGAGAATATTGAAAACACTCAGCAGATGAAGCTACTTGTGACCAATGTGTCATTTTTTTTTCAACAAGTGTGGTCATGACGGCCACAGGAGGCAGGTTCTGACATCTCTCTACCAAAGTAGCAATGTCTTCTGCTGACCAGCAAAAGCTTTGTCTCTTGATACGGAGAGATTACTCTGTGGCAATTTAGTAACATCCTACCCTGCTGAAAGGGTCAGTGCAGAAGCAGGTAAACATATGAATTAAATTCAATCTTGGCACTGCTCCATATCATCGGATTTGTACCTAAATTCCACCACATTATTTCAGATAGTATGCTAATTAAGATTAGAATAGATGAGATACAATGTTAAAGGAGTAGCTAATGGATTGAAAACATACACTCCACTAAATCAGTTTTGTGTTGTTTACCAAAATGACATGTGGTCAGACAAGATATGGAAAATGTTCAAGACTTTATTAAGCTATTAGGGAAAAATAATTTAAAAAATACAGACAGAAATAGCCACCTGCAGGTATGTCATCCAAACGATAACATTTCCAGATCGATCAGTTCTGGCAGCAGCTCAGCACTCAGAGTGCGTATCTACTGTTCACAAGGCATTTCTTCTCAGACTGATGGTTATAGGAGCAGACAGGCAGATGCAGTCATTCTTGGCTCCTCTGTGTCGATCTCTGTTCCTTAAAAAAGAAAAAAGAAAACTAGGCTTATTGCTCTATAAATGGTACGATCTGCATAAAGCAGATGCTGGACTTCCTGAATTTTTGAGTTCTTTTTTTTTTTTGTTTGTTTTATCAAAGCTTCATTATTTTTTATTGGATTTTGTTTTCGGTAATAAGCTAAAAAATTATGTTGACTCGGTAGTCAAGGTACAAAGTCTAGCCAAAGCTAATTTTTAACAAATTACTTACTCACCCCTAACCTAGGCAGATCATGATTGTTTTCAATGACTTTTTGAGTATGCGACTACTCAGCACAGTCACATAAATGTGTTTTATTTAAATGACAAGCAAGGAGAGCACGGAAGGAAGCCATATTCCCCTCACTGCCAGCAGGCAGGCGCGCCACTGACAGATCGTGTCTTGCTGACTAAATTGTGCTTTTTTTTCCAAAAATTGGCAAGCTCTGGTTCACTAGAGGCTCACTATGCTGTTGTCAATAACAACGACTGCCTGTGGCTTATTTATTTTCTTATCTGCTTTAATCAGTCTGTGTTGACAGTGACATCTGTGCTTAGCAATATCCAAACTCTACCAGTTACGATCTATGTATATATTTGTATTGTTTCAGGTCATATGGCTGCAGTGTATAATTGAAGGGTTATGTTTGAAAACACAATAAACCATCTATTTTTTATATTATGACAAGTGTTTTTCACAAGGGGAGCCTGTATGCTTTGATCCAGCTTGACCCACCGAGCACAAAATGCAGGATAAGAACCAGATATTGACAAGTTCATTAAACCTTTAAGAAAATGGCAGGAAGTGCAATTACTTTTAAAGGTTAGGGACCACAGCCGCCTTGTGAATAGCTGAAATATTTTAGACCTCATCTGAAAAGCTTATAACTGCCTATTTTAATAGTTTAAATACCAAATATACCTCATGTATTAATACAAACAGTGGAAACCGTCTTAGCACTACCACATAGGCTAACATCCACAGCCTTCCTTATGTCTGTTCTTGGGATTACAGTCTATCAGTGCCAAGGAAAATGAACGTGGCTCTGGGATTGGCTGCTTTGCAAATGCCAGCCAGCAGCATGTCAGGTGGCATAGTGCCTGGATATTTCAGTACCAAAGCTCCTTTTTTATTTTTATTTTATCAAATATCTTACATATGCTCTTCAACAAAATCTGTGAGTAGAAAAATTTTCCCTGAAAATTTTGGAGTTACCTTTCACCGAAAAATCTGACAACACTGAATTGTGAGAAGGTGGGGTTCCATTGTATTAAACAAAATCATGTTTACAATGAAAGAGCATAACAAACTAAAAAAAAAAGAGAGGTTGGTATGTTTAAACAAATTTATCTTTTTTTTCTGAGTTTAGTTTTGCCCCTTATCCTAAATGAGTAATGCATAATTAAAAAAAAAAAGTTTAACTAAAAAACAGAATATCAAGCCTTAAAGAGAAACGTATTTGATTGCATGAAAGTGTCCAGGGATATTGTTTTCTGTAAAACACTGACAGATAAAAAGCTGTTCACTCTAGATGTATCGTTGACGAATGACTGAAAGTTCAACTTAAAAGACTGTGGCCTTTTGCCCTCTGGTCTCTAACTGAACAGATAGCTGGTGGTTCTGGACAGCTCTATGATTGACTGCAGCTCCACTGGGGAGCACATTTTTCCACTTTTCTGCCCGGCTCAACTGCCGGGTATGCCGAGAGGCGTTCGCCTGTCTGGAGAGCGACGCCGGACTCGTGGGCAAATCTGTGTGTGTGCCAGCAAACACGTGCGCGTTGTTTTGTGTAGTGTACGTATTTCGTCTGTGTCTACCTCGCTCGCTTGCTGAAACATATCCGTCCAAATTTGACAGCACGGGGGCAGACAGCCATGCTGCAGCATTCTGATCATTTAAATGCTCTGAGGCCTGCTTGAATAGGATAGGTGTAAAAAAAAAAAAAAAAAAAAAACAGGGGGAAAAGACACAAAGAGACAAAGATAGAAAGCATCCTTTCACATGCCCACATATCACATGAGGGACTGCCTGCCACTTTCCTCTGAAAAATAATGCTCACTTGTCAGTCTTCCAAAAGCCAGTCAGATAGCCGCCAGTGCCATGGAGACCTATTGAGGTGTATGCTTTGTTTCATCTGGGGCACGCCTCAGAGGAGACTCAGAACAGTTGTATCTATGAATTGCCTCCAAAATATAGGGTATGAGAGAAGAGGACCATTTGATATAACCTTTATGCTATTGTGGCTCAATTTACAAAACTAAATTTATTTATTTATTTTTTTTTTCGTTCACTCTTGAAACTCTTGAAAAAAGCTAACAGGCTGAATGTAAAAGACATTTATGCCCTGCAGATATGACTGTACTTTGTTCGAAGCACTATTTGAACCAGTATTCAACAACACAATTATCCCTGAACCTCTTTTTTAAAAAATTAAGATTTATCACTGCCCTAATTACTTAAATTACTGTCCAATGATAAATCGACCGGCACACAGTTATGTACACAAAGGCACTGCACTCCTTCTGAAAAAGCAATTCTCTGTAGTCCATAGAACAAACTATAAAGGTGTCAAGTGATTTATCTATGCAGAAATGCAAATAAAGAAAAAAACATGCCCAGCAGCTCAGGGCTGAGGTCTGCATATCTGTCCACGCAAATATTTTCACGCCACCTTGTAATACACCTCCTTATTACAATTTCAAAAGCACAACACTGACCAAAGGAACATTCTCACTTGTATGTGTAGTGAACTGCCATCTGAAAGACTTGTCTTAACTTAAGCTACCAACTAATGACAAGGCTCTCACAAGTCCAGAGCAGCTAACCGTGCCCGCAGCCTACAGGCAACTGTGTTGAAAGCGATTCTGTCCAAAGCATCCCAGGGGCCAGCTTAAATGAGGAGGTTTATATCAGGGTATCTAGCAGAGAGACTGAATGTTCTGCAAATTATTCACAGGGATTATAAATCACAGTGGTGTCAGGGTTTCCACTGATGGAAAAGGATGCTTCCTCTTTCCTTAATACAAATGACATGAAAAACAACAGCTGCAGCAATAAAACACGACACTGTAGAAAAAAAAGAGGATAAATAAATGCACAAAAACAAAAAAACTGAGGCTCATCATTAAACATGCCTGCACTACCTCAATGTCATCTCAGTGGCGGTTGTCTATTTTTTATTCATCGTAACCGCTTTAACCATTGTAGACTTTTGTGTTAATTTGAACAGATTTCCTTTGAAAACATTTTCCTGTCTTAGAAAAAAGATAAATAGTTTTGAAATCATTGGAAAGTTTAACCCAAAGACTTGAAACTGAGCCACTGCTCAAAAACAACTTCCTTGAACCCTGACTAGTTGGCGTTTCTGTGAGTTTCTGTCCGAACATTGACAGGCATGTTTTCAGTTATTGTAAAATGGATTTTGCAAGGCTGGAATGATCTAGTTTGATCTTTTATATGGAATTAGAATGTACCATACATCCTTGAATTTCTGAAAAATGTAAAAGTCAAACCTCAAACAAATGCTTACAAGCCCTAGTCTCAGTATAGTGGTTACAAAATGATCTCATTGTAAAACAATACTATGGCACAGTGAAGACATGCACTAATGAGAAAATATAGAACATATTTTCCAAAAGCTGGACATTTCTTCAAAACTAATGAATGGAGAACCCAAGAGATTGG
The DNA here is from genome assembly GCA_903066815.1 of Brachyrhaphis roseni. Classification (NCBI taxonomy): domain Eukaryota; kingdom Metazoa; phylum Chordata; class Actinopteri; order Cyprinodontiformes; family Poeciliidae; genus Brachyrhaphis; species Brachyrhaphis roseni. The sequence continues at coordinate 5,465 of CAEFZY010072692.1, read as the reverse complement.
AATCAATACTGAAGAAGCTGTGAGACTTTCCAACAAACCTCATTTTTGTTGCAGATGAAATATAGCAATGGTTTCCTGTCAGCAAGTTTAGTGAAAAACGTGAATTAAGGTTTTTGTCATATGGGACCACTGTGAACAGCAGGCTGAGCACAAAACCCTGTGGGGCATCTGTACTTTGGTGGGCTACCTGTGCATGATGCCACAACTGATTAGCACTGTTTGTTTAGATTTCCAGGTACAGTCAAAGTCAACCAGACAGAATTTACAGCTGCTGTGGAAATACTTTGTTTATTACAGGCATTCTAACGTGTTGAAATCTGAATTTATTGTGGAAAGATAAGCATTTATAAAGACAAACCACAGCAAAAGTATTAACAGTTTAAAGCATAGAAGCTAATTGTTGACTAATTTGGGATAGGATTCGGATGCTCCTCTTTGTTTGAAAGACAAGTGTCCCCATTCTACCTTTACAATTTACTATTGTACGAGTTTTTCATTATGGCAGCAGGTGTGGTAGTTAACTGTGTTAAGACTGGGTAAAGAAAATGCAGGAACTCAGGCTAATGAAGGTAAATCAAAACGACACTCATTTCCAAACCCCATGCCCTATTCAATTTCCTCTGTGAATTGGCCGTGATCTGATCCTCTTTGCATCTTTGACCGGTCTAATCATGCTCATATAACATACACTCATAGTTACACACACATACACAGGAGTGTTACCTATAAACACTGCTTGAACATAACAAAAATTCTTGACACAGTCGAAATTACAAAAATCACCTCAAGCGTAAATCCATTTCTAACTAGTTTTTTAAAAAAACTGCAAATTGACTGTCCCATTCGACAGCTTGTCAAAGAGGAAAATTATATTTTAGTAGCAAATAAACTCAAAACCACAAAGCGCTAACAGACAAATACACAGAATTTATTAACTCCGTTAAAGGGAATTTTTATTTTCAGGTTGTTATTTCTTCTACTCACCAATTTGAGATTAGCCTTGGTGTTAATGTAAGAGGTTACTGCTCACAGTCTCATAATTTCAACCTTGAACATCTTTAGTAAATGGAAATAAAATTAAATAAAGTGTGACTCCATCATACTTTCTCTAAGTCAGTCTTGTTTTACTTTCTCTGGATTTTGTCACTTTTCTCTTGTGTATTACAAAGAATATTTAAACAATGTTTTTACGTAAAATGAACTTTAATCAATTTTATCAATAGGCATGCAGTTGTGTTTGATCACATGGACTAAAGAGAGTAGGAAATAGTAATATACTATTTCCTACTAGTATATTAGTAGTACATAGTATATTTACTGCTAAATATAGTAGCAGTAAATATAATAAAGTATATTACTGGAGCTGTTTTAAAACATATCCAAAGCTTTTATTTAGCTGAAATCTTTTTTGTATTATGCCTTCTCAGCGCCAGAAGACTATTGATAAGAACTCGCAGCAGAAGTTAAATTTTTCATACATAAACCTTTTCAGCTCTTTTTAATTTTTGATTACATTTATTCTGTAATGACAAGAACTCCATATCCTAACCATCTCACTGTGCTGTTTTCTCACAATGCTTTGCTGTCACAGTACATGATGATCTCTTGTGATTCAGTTTCAAAGTAGAAAATGAGAGCCAGAGCCTTCAGCTGTCAAGCTCCTGTGCTGTGAAAACAAGATCTCAGTTTGGGTTCAAGAAGCAAACACCCTCTCTAGTTGTAAGATTGGGATTAAAATTTCTTTGCAACATTCTTCTGTCTTTCTTTTTTTATGCGTCAGTGCAACTATTGTTTGCAATCAACTTTGTGCTTCTTTGCAGCAATTTGGGCTTTTCCTTTTTATCTGTCTATTACTATAAATATATACAGAAAAAAGGGATTTTTGAATTGTAGCTATATTCAGCAATCTGCGTTCTGCTGTATAAAACCAAATATACAGCAGTAAAATATTCCTATTTTGCAATCAAATAATTGATTGCAAAATAGGAATTAAATACCTACGTAACAACAACTCATTTGCAAGAAACATATGAGGATATGAAACTAAAGTACCCATATTGCATCTAGTATCAGACATTTTTGGTTGAAATTGCCTTCTGGAAACCAACTATGTGGAAAAAGAGCTTGATTTATTTATCTTTTCATTAATCATACAAAAAGTCTGAAAAAAACTACCTGCCAAACGCATCCTAATGCTGCAGTAAGTTGAAAGTGTAGCTTACCTTTTAATCCACTATGAGCAGTTTAAATCTTTCCAGCATGAAGTTGTTTGAGCTCCTAGTCACCTGCTTGCACTGTTACAAGATTCATTTTCTAATCCCTCCTAATACTTTCACTTGCAAACATTTTTAAGACGGGCAAATGGCTTGGCCACCGCATGACTGTTCTAATATTAATTGACTGCCGTCAACTTTCTCTAATTGATGTAATGAATTCTCCGGCTTGACTGTGAGCAGACTCATGATACCATGTGCATGATATTGTGAAGAATAGGGAATTAAGCTTGGAATATATAACCCCAATTAGTGCTTATCTTTGAGCGCTGCAATCCTGCGAGGCGGATTTAAAACGATCATCATCAGTCAGTATAAGAGAAATGTGGGAGTGACTTTGTCTCCTTCCTATCAGTCGGTCAGCCGCATATTTAAGAGATAAGGCTCAGTTTCTATCTTAAGTAAGTAATGTTTTTATGCAGGGAATTGTGGTATTACCTGGAAACGATAAGTCAGCATATTTCTTTTCCCTGAGATGCGATTTAATAATACTGAGTTGCAACTGAAGGTGTTGATTAGATGCAAAGGTGAAAACTCAAGATGCTGGAAAGCTAACAAACCAATATATATTCATGAGGTTAATTACAGGATGTGCTAAAATGATACCTTTTCATTATAAAGTCTACGGTCAACTAACAGCGAGCACTGTGAGGTGTGGGAATACAAATGTTTTGCAGATTATACAGATATTATAAGTCAATTCTTCCCTCTTAGTTTGGCAGGTTTGTGATCTTGTTGAATTGCTGCGTTTTACATTTAAAGCTAATTGTTCAGAGTGTTTTGTTAGAGTTTTTTCTTATATTGTTTGTTAACTTTACAGCAAATTTATTGGGTGTTAAAAGATTTAAAGGAAGTGTTTGGGACGTCTGGGGACCTAATTGTATGAGATTTTATCTTGTCATACTGCTTGTGCTTGATTATCTTTCTAACTTCAGTGACATTGTATGATAGAAAATACCAGATTGCACGAATATTGCTGAAGCAAAATTGTCTCATAAATGTCCAAAATGGAGATCTTCCCAGCAATGACTGGGAAGCAAGTTACAGGTGTTAATGGACTTCATAAAATTGAAGTCTGAAAAGTGGGAGCGCAAGATCAGCACAATCTCACATCACAATGGAAAATGGCTGTGTTCAAAACTTAGAAATAAAAGGCAATAATCATATCCCAATCAAAGCAGTCACACTGCAATTGCAAATGTGTGCTCTTACAAAGAGTTATGACTCCCTTAATGTTGCAGTGTGATGGACCGTGACCTGTGCATTGTGTACACCACTTTTTTTTGCAAATGTAAAAACCTCTGAGTGCATGTTCATAACAGTGTGACATTAGTTGACACTTATGATAACATCTGTTGCATTTATAACAATTTTGTAAGTGCTGTTGATTTATAGACTGTTTATCTATGGAGTATAGAAAAGGAAAACAAAGGACTCTATACAACTAGCGCAGTGTGCGGCACTATGTTGGAGCGCATCAAAGATTAATTTCTAAATAGTCCAATCTTGTAACTTTATATTTCTCCAGCGAAACGGAATTCTGTGCAGAGGAAATAGCATAGCATAACATAGCATAGCAGTGTTTCACTAACATCTGATTTCTTGCAGATGTTAAATTAAGATATTAATCAAATGTGTTTGGGGGAAGGCAGGGATTTTAAGTAAATAAAACCCACTGATTGCTCACTGATTTACCATTGTGTTTCACAGTTGGTGTTGTTATATCACTTTCGGAAAACAAGTGGCTTGCAAACCAACTCATGGCCAGAATCATGAACAAGAACAGTCTTTCAGAGCTGTATAATCACGTTGCTTATTATTCAGAGTAGTGTACCCACTGTTGATTAATGCTTCGAGGCAAATATGTACAGAGGGCCTGATTAATCTGCAATGTTATTTTAATCAAGTGGACCTCTGCTTAGTCTGACCATGATGGTTCGTCTACCGTCACAGGACTGTCGCACGGCCTTCATATAGTGAACACAGCAGAATCATAAATCTACCAGTGAAGACATTTGCTCCTCTGTTTTCTACATCCACACACTCTCCTCTGCACCATCACCTTTTACCACCCTCTTCACTCATCTGTCTGTGCTCTCCTGCTTCTGGGAGCATTCAGCGAGTAGTTGTGAATCCTCTGAACATTCTATCGTACTGAGGTGGCGACACGGGGTACCTCTGCATCCCGCCCTGACCCTCTGCCACCGTTGACCAAGTGACCCAGTGTACTGCTGAGGGAAAACAACATTTCCTGTCACCACAGCGATGTCCCCAAGCAGTGAGGCGGCAGCAGGCAGTGTGAATGACATTGGGTGACAAACACTTTGCATTAACACAGGAAATTAATGCAGAGTGCACAGCTCAAGGCAGCACAAACTGCATACAGCGCACCTAAATTGACACATCTATCAGATGACACATGTTGATATTGTGACTGTGCCCCCCCTACCCTGTTTGTTTTTTATGACTCTTTGCCTGTCGTTGTCCACAAACGCTCCTGGCACATAGAGCCACTTAAAGTCTGACCCTGCAAATTCTGAAGCTGCTTTCTGAGTAGCGAGAAGCTGACGTTTTGATGGCAAAATAAAAAAATCCAAAGCATGACTTCAGCAACTCCACAAAATTGCAAAATAAAATCTGCAGGATCCAGAAAGCTAAGTTGGGATGGACTGGTGCTTTCTTTTAGCATGAGTCTGGAATTTAAGTGCCTATAATTGTCAAAAAGCTGTTTGAGTGAATCTCTTTCTCTTGCCAACAATCTCACCATTCAACAATTTTCTGGCTCCTAATTCAATCACTTTATGTCCATCATCAGTCCAACAGTGTCAAACATTATTTTTTGGAAGAACAAAAGTATAATGCCAAATCTATCACATCCAAATATATTGATCTAGATATTATAGGGATTTTTATGTTTTGATTTTTGTAGTATAAAATGTTTCATTTTGTCAGTATTTTAAATGGAGAAATTTAAGATTTCTAGGCATTGTACTGTCCATTTTATTACACTGTGTGCTATTTCAGATCAAATTTTCAGAAAAGGTTACAACCATTAAAGATTAAGACACCCAAAGATCCATACAAACATTACACACAAACACACATGTAAATATATGTGTGTGTGTGTGTATACACTTGCACACACACATTATATTATATATATATATATATATATATATATATATATATATA
>CAEFZY010072687.1:0-19560 GCA_903066815.1 Brachyrhaphis roseni | reverse complement strand
TATATATATATATATATATATGTATGTATGTATATATAAAGTCAATAATTTAGCATTTGATGTTGAAAAAAAAATCTTCAGAAATAAGAGTGTATTTATTGCTTTTTTGCAATTTTTTACTTATTCAGGTTGCTTTTTCATATTTTCATTAAAATAGGTTGTGCCTTATTTAATATATTTTTATATCAAAATAAAGGTTCAAACAGACAATAAGTTTGTATCATTGGGTTGTAGGAGCTTTTATTCCTAGACTAACATATGTTTCAATTTGCAATCCGTTACTCTGACCAAAGAAATCTCTTTTTTTAACCGCCTGCAGTAGCTGGGATGGAAAGCAGGGTCCTGTGAAGGACGTCTACAGCCTTGCAAATAATCCTCAGTACAAGCTGGAGGTCCAGTGTCCAGCAGGGGGAGCCGCTGTGTGGGTGCTGCTCACCAGACACATCACAGACAAGGTCAATACTTGATTAACTATCATTATGTCATATTTGATTTTTATTTAAACCTAATTTACTGATCAATTGTGTTTGTTTGTTTCTACAGGACGATTTTGCTCAAAACAGGGAGTTTATCACACTGGTTGTTTATAAGACAGAAGGCAAGAAGGTTTACTACCCAGGTGAGATTTTTGTTCCTACATTGCTGAGGTGTGACAATGTGCAGCTTTGGCTCACCTTTGACTTAAAGTCAAACCGCAAAGTCTTTAAAAACAGTCTATTGGAGGAAACCAATTTTTCTTAACAAATGCATTTAGCTATAAAGACCAAACATATCTTTTTAAATAAATATTTCACTCCAGAAAAAACATAATTGATTCGGACAAATCCAATTTCATTAACATTTAAGGAAAATAATTCAAACAGTGGTGTTGAGATTTTCAGCATTGATCACTTTCTGCAGCCGACCCTCCTCCTTATATCGATGGGATTCGCATCAACAGTCCTCACTATCTGACCAAGATACGGCTGACCTCTGCAGGAACACACACCTTCACACTCGTGGTTTCTCAGTATGAGAAGCAGAACACCATCAACTACACTCTGCGGGTGAGAACTTTTTGTCCGAGCTGCTATTTAAAGGCTTGTAGTCTTTCTGTAGACGTATATTTAAAAAGTAAAAATTAGCAATCCTGGATGGTCTTAGAATGTATTTTTTATTTGGCAAATTATTTGGATGAATATGATTGAATTTAAAGTTTTTCACACTTCCATCTTCTAACTGTGATTTAAATTCCCCCTTTTCTATTATTCAGCCGAACTCGTGCCTGTGAAAAAAGCCTGAGGCTTGATGAGCGAGTCGAGGTCTTTTAAGTGTACTGCTTGGTGTGCACGTGTGACCCAGATAGATCTGTTCAGTACTTTATAATTAATAGACTTTCCTCCCTCACTGCAAAATGCTCTTGGGAGGAGATGATGAGTTGGATATAAGATCTGTTCACCCTTAATGATTGCACGTTTCTCCTTATGTTTAACATTGTTGCATTTGCTGTAATCACTTTAGACTTTACCTTAAAAACATCCGAAGAAAAGAAATTCCAATCTCCCTTCGCCTTTGATCGTTTTCTGAGAGGAAAACTGATTGAACTCCTTCTTGCTAAGAGTTTTTAGCAGAGATCAAAGCAAGGAGCTAGCATTTTTTAGAGAACATGTTCATGAATAAACTATAAATAAACTTAGAACCTCAGGAACTTTAAGAATGCAGAGATCAAAAAACCATGCCTCATATTATTTTGCCGAAATGAAGAGTTTGTTGTTTTTAATGCAATAATTGATTTTCTGTCTTTATGCAGGTGTACACTGGATGCAAATTCACCTTCGCCAAAATCCCAAATCCCTTCACCCACACTAAAAGGGTACGTCACTTATGCAGTTTGTGAATTGCTGTGCAGTCTGTTGTTGGCAAATTGGACATTTGACCAATGCCAAGTCAACATTTTGATCAAAGCAGATTATATTTGTAACTCTGTTCTCAGATCAATGGCCAGTGGAAAGGAGTCAGCGCCGGTGGTTGTGGGAACTACAAGGAGTCATACAAAAACAACCCCATCTACCAAATAAACCTGGAGCGGCCCGCCCCCCTGCTGGTGGAGCTGCGTGGTTCCAGGTCAGATTCACACCTGAAAATCTATTAGAACAGGACTTCTTTTGACCTTTTATGTTTCTGTATTGTGGCCATGATGGCATTAGCATCAATTATTCATGACAAAACAAAGCTCACCATGTCTTCAGTTTTATATTCAGATATATATGATATGTTATTTACTAGATTTTTGATTGAAATTTAAACTAGCTGTAAAGAAACCAAACATGTGATTCAACAATATATGCTTTTTATGAAGATAAAAACTGTTCAGTTGCTTGTAGACATAGTTTTAGCAGCAAATTCTTGTTTTTGTTTTTTTTTATTTGTCGGTGTGTGTCTGACTTTTAGCTTCATTTGATCGGTACCGACTCCTGACTCATGCCTACAGTGTTAATGGTCAAAAATTTGCAACACCTGTCTGGTAGTTTCCCCTGAAATCATGAGGAAGTAATGGAGTTTTTCTTACAACAAGTATCTTTCTTTAATAAATAATGGCAATATAAATAATATAGGAGATGTTTTGGGTGTTTTGAATCCTCCTGGTTTGGTTTAAGTGCTTTCTTTTTCCCACAATCCTTTACTCGACAAGATTTGACCCATGCTGCTACAGAAAGTTTTGTTCTTTTTCTAACCTCTTATTCTGGGTTTCAAAGTGTTTTTTTTTTCTTTTCTTTTTTTTATCATCTTAAGGATTGTGATACAGATTCTGTAGTGCTGAAAAGCAAAAGGGATAAACAATGTAACAGAAAGGTATTGTGACCACCAGACATGGAGTTGCGGTGGGACAGTTAGTAGTTTATGATAAATTATTGTCTGAATAACCACCAACTTTCTTGGCTGTTCAAGTGGAGCTGATAAATTATAAATTATCTTCTAACATAAAAACTATGTTTTGTCTTTGTTCCAAACTTAATTGCAGTTTAATTATTTTCCTTAGTGTATCAAATATTGTTTTTTGAAAAAAAAAAAAAAAACACTAAAAATGAATAGTTACCATTTGTTTGTTTTTTTACTCCATATATGTTTCCAATATGTGTTGAAGTTAGTGATCTCTTCCTCTCCCTGCGTTTTGCACTCTGCCTGCAGGCAGTACAGTGTCGGGTTTGAGATGGTAACCGTGTCAACGGTGGGTGATCCAGGAACGGCTTCCTTCCAGAAGAAGAACAGTGGAGATTACAGGTTTGTTCTCTAATGTTTTCTAACAATATTTAATTAAACTTTACTCACCAGTGGGTTCTACTTAACCCTTGAAATCTTCATGCAAGATATGTCAGAAAATGTTATATTTTCAAAAATGGAATTGCTTTTACCATAAAAAAAATATTTTTAATATCTGCTGGATTTATAAATTTTTGTACAAAAATTAGATTTGATGAAGTACTAATTTATAAAATCTACCTGAAAACCTGAGATACAATTGATTCTCACCACGGTTAGTTAAAGATTGAAGAGATTTTTTTCTTTACTTAGGTTATTGTTATAGGATCCGATTAAATTCTAATTCTTAAAATTAATATACATTTTTTTATTTTATGTCCTGAACTATTTAAAAAGAAGGACTTTGCGTTGCCATCTCGGACCCATATCTTTCACTAGAGGGCAGAAAACAAATGTAATAATTAATTGCAACATGTTTTTGTGAAAAGTAACAACTTTAGTAAAAAGAGAGAAGTCTCAGAAACACGTGTATCAAAATGGATACATGTGGATTGATACGGTTATTTAAATAGGTGGCTTCTGGAGTCAGACTCAGCCGCTATTTTCCTTTCACTTCCCAACTGTCCAATACTTTTGTGCTGTTTGTGGTTTTATGTGTAAACAAGTAGATGAATCAGCAAAGTTTGTGATCAAGTGGAGAAGATAACGTCTGCTTAAATAGAGCTTAAATAATGGCTCTAATATTTTATGTCTAGGAAATTATAAAAAATCTCAGACAGCCGCTTCAGTTCATGTGTATCACCTAAAATCAAACTTTTTGTTAAATAAGATTTTCTCTTTTTGTGCTTTTAAAGATGCGGTTTCTGCTACATGGAGTTGGACCACGTCCCGGCAGGCATCTACAACGTCACCCCCACCACCTTCTTGCCTAAACAGGAAGGACCTTTCTTCTTGGACTTTGCCAGCACTTCCCCCCTCAAAGTCTCCCAGCTCCAGTGAAGACAGAGCGCAGGACAAAAACACAAACAGAAAAGGGCAGGAAGGTAACAAAGAGAGGAAGGCATTATGGGATCTTCATAGGACTGCAGTTTAAAAATGAATGAAATAATGAGCGCTTCCTGCAGCTGCAGGAGTTCAGAAAGTGACTGCTGCTTTATTTCCTCTGCCTTCACACAGTGCAGCCTCTCCAAGTTTAAATGGGCAGACGGTGGGTATGAAGGTCTCTGTTAAATGAACCAAGAATAATGCATAGTTCTATGAAAAACAAGTTTGATAAACTATTATTAATTATAATCTAATCACGGGACACAAGATACTGGCATGAAAACACAAATGCAAGGTAGTTGCTACCTGGTCAGTTTTTGTTCATTCATCATTGTCAAAACATTTTTGGTCTTTTCATGAGACATTTGAACTGTTTTTTTCCAGAGTGGAATAATTACACAACATACTTTACATTGGCTTTTATTTATTTATTTTTTTTTGAGAATCAAGTCCACAATTTATTTTTTACTTTTTCCCTAATCCACAGAAATTAAAATATTTACGTACACTCCACTAATATTTGAATAAGTTTCAGAGAACCCAACAAGATCTTTAATTAATTATTTTGGGTGAATATTGATCCACTTCTTATCATCTGCTGAATTACTCCGCTCTCATTCAGAAACAACCAATCAGAGCCGGGAGGTGTGTCTCAGTGCTGTTAATCATCCTCTTGTACACGCTGCTCTCACTCTCCCTCTAGCTCGCCACAAGGAGCTAGTTAGCAAGGCCACTGGTGATGGATGATACAGATTTTCTGTAACGTTAAGTTGCTTCTCCAACAGTTGCACATTGAACAACGCTTACATAAGGTTGATCAACTGCGTCAGGACCTTCCTCCTGGCTCTGATTGGTTGTTTCTGACCGGGAACGGTTTATTTTTGCAGATGGCAGTAGAAGCACTGGAATGAACTTTCACAAATTATCTCACGTTACAAACAAATATGTAAGAGAAAACATTGTTCACAAATTTAATACTGCAGCTTTAAGATACATGTACCGTATTATTTATTTCAATAGCATAATCACACACTGGAACAATAAGATTTTTTGACCTCCCTTCCCTGCTTTCTTGTTGCCATTTGGAGACTTAAAAACATCAACACATATCTTTTATGTTTTGTTTTTTTTTTCTGTCTTTCCTGGGGTTTTTTAAGAGTGGCTAAGAAAAATGGGTCTCATGCCATATTTTAGACCCAGGGAAAACAGGAAGTAATCAATTAAAATTATGAATGAAAGTGTTTCAGTTACATTTATTTAATATGGAGGGATTTTTCAATGTGAGATCAATCTACAACAATAAAAGATGAAGGATTTCACACACGTATGTGTGCTTTAAGTAGATTTGTAAAATGATTGCCAAGTTACTGAATGTGTCCCAACATTACAGTTTGGTTCTAAAGTTCCTACAGCTCATGAGGTCGCTTTACTTCTGCTTCTACAGGAAGGAAGAAAAAAATATATGTTTCCTTGAGTTAGTTATCAAATCAGTAAACCATTACTTAATATGATAGAGAAATACTTGCTGAGATGGTAATATCTTGTAAAGTGTTTTCACCAATTGGCTGCTAACAATGTCACATGGGAGTAAATGTCCTTTTTCCGAACCTTGTGGTTTTTAAACTCAGGAGCAGCACAGGGAATCCAGCATGGCAGCATCTGAATGATGTCTGCTCTTTGTGTCTCAGTGTGGTGCTGAGTGAGTCTTCACTGCAGCACCTGCTTCTGGCAGGTGTCACTGTACTGTATGTGTTCTACCTGAGTCTTTATTGCCAAGTATCCATGCTCTGTTTTATCTTTGCTGTGCTGCGCTTTTTCATGTTTATCATCAAACTACAGCAGTGGAGGAAATCAAAATGTGATTTCCTCTCAACCAACCCCGTCAGATAAATATCTGCTACTCAACGGGAGAATAAAACTTGGATCTGTTCTTTACGTTATACTAGATTTCACTCAATTATGGTTTCATAAATGAGTGAATATTATTAGACTCACTGGAGTTTAGTGCAGCTGAGATTAATTTTGACTTTTGAAACTGAAAATTGGATTTAGGACAAGTTCTTCCCCATTTTGGTGAATTGAATTTGCTAAAATTTTGTGCAGTCAGTAGCTCCGTCACAGTAAGGCATACTGTGTTACTGCTAAACTCCAGAAATATTTCTAAGTGGATGAAATGGGTTTAATTTTATTTTCAATTTAAAAAGCTGAATATCATGACACTAGGGATTATTGTTTACTCAAAAAAATGTTTAAACATCTTCAAAGAATGACTAGTCATATTACATAACTCGTCATTAGTTTTAGATCTGCACAGATGATTCTCACATATTCTGTGCTTTCAGTTATGACCTTTCCGTTCAGACTCATTAGATTTCCCAGAATGCTGTGTGCCAAATGTTGACTATAATATTTACCATACAGCATAAAACTGACTTTTGTTTACCACAATGTTCTGCTGCTTTACACTCAAGTTGTTTTAAAGATTTAAATCCATATTTTTGACTCACCATGTGCCACCATGTGCAGTAGTATGACTGTCTGTAAATGAAATGTAGGCTGGGCTGTTAAAGGGTAAAATCTTTTTTACATGTTTCTTTGAATTGCCCATTATCCAGAACTTCTACAGTATGTACCGGTTGATACATAATTTATTGTCATAAAAGCCATTTTTCTCTGTCATTCTATTTTATTTCTTTGATTTGTTTACCAGTGAAGTGGTCTACAAATGCAGCAGGACAATCTTGTACCAGGCTGTTGTATGAATGTAGATGTAATGTTTGCAGAACTTGCACTAAATGTTGAGTAGACTGATGTGATGTACTCAAAGTTTAAATACAGGGAAATGATTATATCAGTTTCTGCCTCCAAGTTACTCAATACAGGATGCATTTACCTACTTTGTTTATAAAAAGTTCATTCATCCATCCATTTTCTTTACACCCTTGACCCTAGTGGGGTCTGCAGGGGTGCTGGTGGCCATCTCCAGAAAGACATTTCGGGCGGGAGGCGGGGTCACCCTGGACAGGTCGCCAGTCTGTTGCAGAGCAACACAGAGACAGACAAGACACACACCCACACCTAAGGAGAATTTAGAGAGACCAGTTAACCTAACAGTCATGTTTTTGGACTGTGGGAGGAAGCCGCAGTACCTGGAAAGAATCCATGCAAATACAGGGAGAACATGCAATCTCCATGCAGAAAAAACCCAGGCTGGGAATCGAACCCAGGACCTTCTTGCTGCAAGGCAACAGTTATACCTACTGCTGCACTGCGCCGCTGTGCAACCCCGTAAAAAGTTATTGAACATATTTCTGTCAAAGGTCTTTCTTTAGCAGAGCTTAAAATTAGGTTAATGAAATGTTTATTGTTTTAGATCAGTAAGCTTTGCTGGATACTCCTTATCTGCGGCTCCTTTAAGATCCCAACACAACATTTCACTGAGTTTGAGGTCATTTTAGTCATCCTGTTGTTGATTTTCTGCTATGCATGGACTCTGTCTCCTGTTGCACAACCTAATTTTGTCCAAGTTTCAAAAACAGAAGCATTAATGGATGCTTTTGTAAAAGCTTTGTTCCACCAACTTTAGCCATTACGGAGTTCGCTTTAGGAACTACAATAAGAAAATCTTTTTTTTTTGTTTTTTAGCTTTTCTGCCTTTAGCTGTCATTAATTAAGTGTAAAAAAGTGGGATGCTACTGTTATAAAATGACTTGTAAAATACATTTTAACATGCTTTTAGCATTGTGTATTAGCAATTAGCATAGCTAGCATTATTACAACAGTGGTTTCTGTGTGAAAACCCTTAACTGAACTCCAAGGCTTAAAAAATTCTGCAAACATTTCTAAATCCAGCATGTTCCATCACTGGTGAATCTTAAAACTTCACAAAGACGAAACTGAGCTACATTATAAGAAGTTCAGTGATTCTGTTATTACTCTCACAGCCTGAATTAAACACGTCAGTAAATGCTATAGAAATACTGCTTTCAAGCCGCTATCTGATTATTCCTTTATTTAATTTTTATTTAACTGGGAAAGTCCCATTGGAATTAAGAAGTTCTTTTTGCATGATTTTGCTTTCTGATAATAGGAAAAATAAACAGTCATTTTCACACAGTAACAACATCCCCACTGAAGAGTGTTAGGCCCTCATGGGAACCCATTAGGACTTAAGTAAAGGTTCACACACACAGGAGATTAGGTTTTTTTCAAGTGCGACTGACCTGTCAGGCTGATAAACAATATATTCATTATCTCATATTTTACATCAGAATGCATATTAGTTCAAAATTATAACCATAAAAAATGTCTAAAATGTACCTGCTATTGCTTTGTACTTCTTGATGTGACATCTGGGAAAATTCCAAACTTTTTCATAAATATTAGTCACTGATTAACCTTTCCAGCTGTTGAGTGGTGGACTTCAGACCCATTCCCAGATTATCAACACCACAAGTGACTTCTTAAAGATTATTTTTCTCTAATCTTTGATACTCAGTTAATGCAAACCTTGATTTCATAGAGATGCTTACACTTACCAATGTTTAGCCAATCAAACAAAACTGATTAGCTGCACCTGCTTTATTTGTTTTCTTCATGTGATTCCAATAGTTTCCATAATTTCGCAAATAAACCAGTTTACTGTAATTTTTCTTACATCAATGTACCTTCCAGATGGTCACTTTTAACTGTGAAACAATTTGCATATATATTTTTTTGCTTTAATTTAGCAAGTTTAGAGTTTAGTTTATTTCAGATTTGCTGACATAAACACTGTTAGGTAAGTCCATGATTTTTTTTTTTCTTTTTGCTGGTATGGAAACTTATTGGTTGACAATATTTCAGCTACTGTTCATTTTGTTTTTTTGATAGAAATGTCATAAAATTTCTCCAAACAATTTAACTAAATTTGCTTGCAGAACCACATTTCTGGAAAAACTAGCTAAAATCTGCTATTTTTTGTGGCAGTTTGTCCCAAGTCTGTTAATGACATGTTGGAAGCAATGTGGAAGGTCAAAGTTCAATGGCCAATTCAGTTGACCTACATTATATTGCTGAAAGGTATTTGCTCACTGAGTAACCAGAGGAATGCCTCATTCTTAATCCACAGGGTTCAATATTCTGTTGACACACCCTTTGCAGCTGCAACATAATCTGGGAGGCTTTTGGTAGATTTAGATGTGTGTTAATGTCTGGAAGTCATTGAGCCTAATGTTGGTAGAAGCAGTCTGGACATTGTTTTCATCCTTTAAACTCAGAATTTATAGCAGTGTATTTCTATTTAAGTTAAATCAAGTTACAGCTGCTGGGCTGATGAAAGCCCAGTGCAAAGACAGGATTAATTCAATTTTTGCGGCCTTTAAAGTCAACAAGAGAAACAAGTGGAAAAACAAAACGCCTAAAGGTCAACAGGAAGCAAGGGGTCATTTACGTAAGGGCTGATTGTACTTGGAGACATTTCTAGGAAGTAGGAACAAGATTTTGATCTGTTGACGTGAGGATAAAATTGAATAAAAGTGTTATGTTAATTGGGGCAGATAGAATAAAACTAGACGTTTGACAGTTTTGGTTCACATTTCAATTGAATTTATTTCAAAGGCCTGTAAAACTGAGTGTTACATTAATGAAATAAAGGCTGAATGTACAGCGACATCCTTTCACAATTTTTTGCAGTGCTTGTGTCGATTGCAAAATGAATAAGATTCTGATACAGTTTATAAAAAACAAAACAAAGTGACCCTGAAAAAAAAATCTTAAATGAAGATCTCTGAGATCTCTCTAACAAAAACTACCCTGCATTTTTACAAAAGCATTCTCAAGACGTTCACCCATTTAAAGCACAGAGTTACAGGACAAGAAGCTCTTTGTGTTGGACAGCTGAACTTCAAAGTGTTCCAACTAGATTAGGTTGGAGCTTCTCTAAAGCAGCACCATGTTTTGGCCGAGTGAAGTCTGATTGTCTTTTAACGTTTAAATTAAGCATAATGACTTTATTTAAAGTAAAAGGTTTCTTGGAAAGTTTATCCCTCCAGAGAAGTTCTGAGGAAAGAATCACAAGAAAGATCCTGAAGATGAAGCCAATTTAAGAGCAAGCTCAAATTTGCACTTCACACATCACTGAGCGACACTGTTGGAGTCTGTTGTCCTTCCACTCAACTTTTTAATCATTTGCTTGGAAGCAGGTGATTGGAAAGACACTCCTTGTGAAAAGTGTCAAATTTCTCCAGGACAGCTGTCTACGGTAAGGATTGGTTGTGACATAACATTTTTAAGATGCTGAACTTTAGGCTTTAGCAGAAAAATTCATGAAAGATATTGATCTAAATAATGCATCTATATAATAAACTTCATTTTTTGAATTGAGTTACTCAAAGTAATTCACTTCAATTGTAAACAGCAAACTAAACTGTTTGTGTCTTACTCTGAACTTAGAGAAAGCCATTTTCCTAGAAACATTTGATCTTTTTGTCCACTTACTTGAGATTAAGTCCAGACTCTCCACTCTGAGCTTGAGGCAATGTGTGGTGATTACAGGATAATGGTTTTGTTTTCACTTCAGGACGCTTCCAGGAAGCAGGGTAGGATTCTGGGGGCATCTTTACCTCCCTCCTCTGTTCTCAATGTAGGGGCCAGGATACAAATCAGATTAGCCAGGAAGAAATTTTCCCCTAAAAAAAAAATAGTATTTAAAAACAAAAAATCCTCCTCTCTCTTCGGACAAAATGTTCCTTAAAATAATAAAATTATTAGAGGAATAAGGCTTTGCAATTTTGTCAACTTATTTCTTTATTCAAGTTAAATTGCACCACTTGTGATGAAAATAGACATGTTTAACAGTTTCTTGTTTCTTGCACTGAGGAATCTAAAACACGCTATGGGGTAAAATAGATATGAGAAGCTGGAGCTGTAATTTTCCTGAACTGCAGTTTGTGTCCCATAAACAATTTTTAACACTTAAGTCCTAAATATTAAACACGTATCATACAACACATCATTGTCTTATCAGTATTATAGAGTATAAGGCTAAAGGCTAGTTAGTTGCCCTCCACTGTGTTCCAGCTTCCTTTAAATGTTGAACTAAGCTGAGAACAGCCCCTTACAGCATTCTATGAGCCATTTAACTGTTATATATAATTCAAACCCAGGTCAAAGGTTATTTGCAAGCAGCTGGTTTGTTGCTTCGTCATATAATAATTTTTTTACTGGAGAAAAATGTAACTTTAATTCTTTTTATCATTTACCAGAGTTTGTTACGTCTGGTGTGGGAGTTCATGGGTGTGTGAAGGTTGTAAAAGAAGCTTATATTACACCAAATATAACATTCAAAGTTTTCTGTTTAACCGTGGAGAGTGGAGTTGGACTACAGAAGTGGAAAGTAGCTTATTAACAACCCATAAGAGTTCCAGGAGTTTTTGGTTCAGAATTCAAGTCTCTGCAGAACCGCAGTCCCTCTGAAATATTTCCCGTTGTCTCCTCAGACTCCTTTGACGAGAACAACCGTTTGTCCCGGTTCAGTCTTCTGGGGACAGCTCTCCTTGTTTTTGGTGTTGCCAACTCGCGGCCGTCGCAGGTTGAGGAAACTGAAGCGAGCCTCGAGGCTGAAGCTCCTCTTGGTGTTGGTAGTCGAGATGACGTTTCCAGTCGGCGCGTTGTCCAGATCTCCCTCTGCACCTTCAGCTCGGTCACCTGCAGATAGGAAGAAGGTCAGGTTTAATGATGGAGAAAAGAAAAGTTTAGTAAAGGTTTTTAAGTTATAGAAATGTACAATCCTGCCATCAGGTATCCTAAAAGTTTACTTATATCAACAAACTTGATTTAACCTCTTTTTTTGAATTCCAAAAAAGTCTCTGCAGTTGCTCCACACAACTTTTTATGTGGCTACGAGAAAAACATATCTGGCTGTTTGGAAACATTTCCAGATGAAAAACGGTTAAATTACTGCGTGACAACAAAAGTAGCACCATCCATCACTTTTGAGGTAACAGTTTTCAAACTGCAGTTAGCACGACATGAGCAACATTTCTGTAAAGCAGCAGACTGCAGGCTAGCTAAGCAGATAGCTTGACTAACTGCTGACAAAAGGTAGGGCAAAAAGGGGCTGATATACTGTGCAGAAATATTGAAAGATATTTTCTATTTTAAATAAAATCAATAGATTTTACATATTTTGAGGTAAAATTCTGATGTAAATCCTATAATTGTGGTGTTGTTACTCAAGATATTCATTCTATAAGATGCTCATATGAGAATGCTAACTAAAATGAAATAAGAAAATAGTTTCTTGATTTTAAATACAACATGTGAGAACTTGACTGATGGCACCAGAGCTCAAATCTCTTCATTCAGTTGAACTGAAGGGATGTAAACAATTTTCTCTCTGGATACGGATCTGCAGATGAGTTTCTTCTCTGCACACGAGCCACTGGGTCCAGCTGTCACTTTGACAAATGTTACGCTTTAGGGGAGCAGGTGTGAGCCAAGCAGGTAGCAGGAGATGGAGAACCTGAACTGAAATAGATACGGAAATTCCATCCATCTCACTTTACTTTGTTTATTTATTTATTTTGCTCTGGTTTTGTCTATTCTCCTCTCTGTGTGTACAGTGTGCACACAGAGCCTCTTTAGGTCGCCACAATTTTTGATGACCATTATTCTACAAAAACTTTTATCGAGGACCCAAAAATGCATGATTTTGCATTGCAAATAATCCCGGGAGTGGAAATGTTCTTTTTAAAAATATGTACACCCTTTTTTGAAGCTTACTTTTATGTTACAATCTTTGTAATAGAAGCAGTCAGTTGTGTTTCTTTAAAACAGAATTTGACTTGTAATACAAGTTGGGCTCCAGCTAACGATTATTTTAATAATTGGTTATTCTATCCATTTTTCCTGATGATTAATCGGATAAAAAATTTCAATTTGCAGATTTTTCATTTATCCACTTATTTTATACAATATTAAAATATAATAAAAATAAAAAACACATTTCCTTTTCCAAAAAGAGATGTAGTATAAGTTTGATCTTAAGCCTTTTCTGCTACATTCAACATCAGAACAATGTAGGGCTGATCTGTTGACTATTTTTTTTCAATTAACCAATTAATAACTGGACAACAAAAGGACAACAAAAGGTGGGGGAAATTTACAGAATTTGAACCAGGTGAAGCTAAAATTATGACACTTCTAAATTCTGTGAAAAACATTCAGACATCTAAAATGCAAAATGCTAAGTTTTGTTTAATTACTGTGATTTCACAAGGGGCCTTTTTTAAAGTCTGTATACTCTGATTGATGACTATTTGATTACCAAATTAGTAAATGATTATTTCAATAATCGATTCTTCATGATTAATCGTTTCAGCCCTGACAGTTTTAGGGCTGAAACTGTGAGTGACCTCTTCTGCTGTAACTCACTCAAAACACTTCTTTTTTTCCCCTCTAAATTCTCTGGTAAATCCAGGTGCATCTTCCCCACCATCACCTCTTTCCAGGTCACATTCGGGTGACGAAGCGCCGCTGCACTCGCTGCGAGGTCCCAGCACGGGCGAGATGAGGCCGAAGTCCGACAGCGAGACGGTGCTGGGGAGGTCGAGGCTGCAGGGCCGGGAAACAAGAGCTGGAGACGACGTGGAGGAAGACGAGGAGGGAGTGGGAGACGGACAGTCGGATGAAGACGTTCCAGAGGAGGAGGAGGAGCCGGCGAAGGGGCAGGGTGACAGGAGCTCCTGGGGGCTGCTGGGGGTCGACCCCAGGCTGCTGGTGGAGCGGGTCTCCGAGTCCTCCTCAGACATGAAGCTGCTCCCGCCGCACGGCTCGTCGTCGAAGCACTCCGAGGCCACTGGAGAAAAGACACGGCTGGTTTTAATACACAGCGAGGAAGAGGTCAAAAGGGTGATGGAGCAAAAGATTTCAAAATAAAGAAAGAGCGGTGCTATAAATAGACATGAGCGCTGTCACGTCCTCTTTGTAAGGGGGTACATCTCATTTTCAGCACATAAATCAAAAGCACGTGATTGCTCAGTCAGTGTCCCGGCTTATTTTAAGCCTCACGCGCCTCTGTTCAGAGTCTCCTTAAACTAGGCTGCTGTTACCATAGTAACACACTCAAAGTTAATCTATAGGCCACACTGATGGGTATGCAAGACGGATTCCATGGGCTAGTTTCCAAACCATGTGATCTGAAAGAGGAGGGAGAGTTTTGCGGGCATCTCCTCTGCTGAAGTCACTCTGCTGCTCATTTTTTGCTTCAGATAATAAAAGCATCTCAAATAAAGCTCAGCGGCCGCTTGGATGAACTCCAGCTGAAATATTCTAAAGAAAATGAAGAAGAAAAATAGAAAAACATGAATTCTTTTTAAAAATTAAGTTATTTTTCTATGGTAAAGTGGGATTCTGACCAAGACTGTTTAAATTAAAGTGGTGAAAGTTTAATGCCAGAATTCATTTTACAGTGTTTAACATCAACTGCTAATCACTTGGTAGACATATAAATTACTACCGTCTCATTGGCTTTTCTCATGTACTGTAATTTCTCTAGAGACATAAATTAACAATCTACCAAAGAATCTTTAGTATCAATAGAAATTTAAGTGGAGTCCTTGGGGAATACATTATATTACAATATGACTCAACATGCAACTGTTTATTGTTCTGGCATCAACTGAGGAAGGCTGCTTAATTTGAATTTTGTTGTTATTATGGAGGAGATTTTACTTTTAATTCTAAATTCACTTTTACTGCCATTGTAAAAAATAACTGCCTGGTTTGTTAGAAAATGTTTAGCTTTGTTTCTCCATGTTGTTCTGATGTTTTGGGTCAGAAAATGTGATCTGTGTTCTTTAAGCTGCTTTTCTCAGTTAATCTGTCATGTTTTTGCTTTAGAGGAATGACAACAAAGTCTTTAAAAAGGCAGAACCGCTGGCTGTGATAAGAACATGCCTCCTGTCCACTCATGAAACAGATTTAGGCTTTTTATCTCACAGTAAAACATCTCTACAAATCATATTTCTGTAGGACGCACTGTTTTTGTCATTGTTCAACTGAACACAGTTAGGTTTGACATAAAACAACAAGTACCAAAAAGTTAATCAAACATTTCTCTGAAGCTGAACGAACCAGAGAAACCTGACTCTGAACTCACTGGAAATTCCATCCGACTCCATCTTGAAGCTGGAAACGTCGTCCCCAGAACTGCTGTCCCCCTCGGCGCCGACTCCCGGTCTGCGCGGCCCAATGGTGGAGCTCCGGCGGCGCTCGTGGATTTCATCAGAGATCATCTCCAGGTTCTTCAGAGCTGTTCTGTACTCTCCTTTGGCCTGAGAGAGTTTGGCTTGTCGCTCATCCACGTTTTTCTTCAGGTTCTAGAGGCGAAAAGAGGAGCAAACTGATAAATGATGCTACAAGATTCATTTTGGTTTAGCATGAACTGTGCTGACAGCAGAATTAAGAAGTTTTGATTAAGAAGTTTAAGGAGAAAATTTTGTGTGTGAAAGAAGTTAAATATTTCAGAAATCAGATGCGCAAAAAAAAGGTCATGTGACCACAATGTGATCATTTTTAGCCTGATGTGTGACACAACAAGTCACACTGACATCAACCCTCTTCAGTGTGAAGGTTGTTACTGTAAGATGACTCAAAGATGCCTGCTTTAAGCAAGATGTTTAAAACTGCAATCAGAGGAAACACAACAATGGAAGAAGCAATTTGATAGGAAAATATTTGGTGCATGTGATAAGACATGCTTTGAGAAAAAGCATGTCTGTTATTTTTTTAAGTAAATAACAGGAAAGCTGAACAAAGCACAGCAAAGTTGATCTGTTTTATCAGTTTGAGTTATTAGCTTCTATTGATCATAGAAAATATTTGATTTGGAAATATTGGCAGCCTTTTTTAGGGGGGAAATTTCAGAGTTAGGATTAAGATCATCAATCTCTAGAAGACTTCTAATTTACTAATGCTAGCCAGGCTAAGTGAGACTGCAAAATGTTAGATATCCATCCATAATTGTTTTGTCTGTTTTAAAACAGTCTAAATATACATCCTTTAATTGCCATATCAACTGATTTAAATTAGTAATTACCCCTCAAGGCCAGAAGGCTACATAAATATTTTAACGACTTATTGAAGATGTTGAAATATTTATATTTTATTTATTTCAATCTTAAAAATATTTAGCTGTTAAAGAGAAATTAAAATACCTAAACTTTGTATCTGCAAGTCAGAGCTTAACAAAACTTAGAAATCAACAACAAAAGTCTGATTGTATCATCTTTGGTTTCAAGAGTTGATTGTACATCCCCAGCAAAAACAGAAAAATTGAATCCAGTAAAATCATCATCCAAAGTTGAAGCAGTAAGAGTTTAACAGTCATGACGTACCTCCAGCTGCAGGTAGTACTTCGCCTTCATCTCAAAGTAGGGCCTGTGGAGGAGAGGTAGGAGGAGAGGCGATTAGAAGGGGGTGAAAAAACACAGTACAGAGCAATACCCACATCATCACCATGGCAACTTGCTGGAGGAGAAGGAGATAAAGGCATTGTGATGTTGGATGAGCAGGCAATGCAAAACAAATTAACACCCTGCCAAGGCAATGCACAGCAAGGCGGCAGCTTCTGATGCAGATAGACTGGATCCAAGAAGAAAAAACATCCAAATTATGCTTTACCTCTCAGAAAATATGAGAAAAAGAAGCTAAATATAAAAAAAAATATCAAAAATGCTTTTATTTTAAAGAGACTTTGTTGAGTTTCCACATTTTCTACTTTATTTAGCAATGTTTCAGCAATAAAACTTTTTTTTTTCTTTTCAGAGAATATTTATATTTTATT
This sequence comes from Brachyrhaphis roseni, assembly GCA_903066815.1. NCBI lineage: Eukaryota > Metazoa > Chordata > Actinopteri > Cyprinodontiformes > Poeciliidae > Brachyrhaphis > Brachyrhaphis roseni. The sequence continues at coordinate 2,450 of CAEFZY010072687.1, read as the reverse complement.
TATTCAAATATTAAGTCTGAATTTTGGAATACATTGGAGAATGATCAGCAATAAATGTATACCAAAAATGGGCAGCTACATTTAGCATCATACGCTTCAGAGTTTTTAAAACCAAGAATCCAACAGCTTGCTTTATGAATTACTGCATTGTGCTCTGATGCATTAAAAGCTAACTGCAAAGTGGGATACTGGTGAGTTTTTGGCAGCTTTCATCAGTAAGGTCCTAAAATTTATATTCATCAGGTATTGGATTTGGTTGCTTCAAGTCTGGATTTTTATGCACTGCTGCTAAACTCTCTCAAAACGCTCATTTTCCAACAAACATATTTTCATCATTGTCAAAAAGAGATCTTCACATTTCCTCTGCATGTCCAGACATGCCCTGCCTGCCTGGGTTCATACGCCCTCCTCCTCACTCTGAGCTGTGAGATGAAGATAGAGGACATGACAGAGGATCTTACGCAACATTTCAGGTTGAATCAGGATCAGTTTTGAAGATGCTGAAAGAGTTTAAAGCCTTAAAGCCTGTAGTGTTGTAGAGCTGCAGCATGAGAAGTAAAACTTTAGCAGGCAAAAACAGGGTGTGCTGGAACTAGCTTGGTAATTTTACATTTTAATGTTCTTAAATTTAGAATAAAATGTAAAATTTAAGTTCAACATGAAACCGCATCACTCAAAAATCTGTAGAAATGTGTTCTGGTTTGTCCCTGTTGTCCAGTGATTAATACAATTTGTTCTGATGGAACTGGTCTCTGACTTTTCCATGAAACTTCACACAGTAATGATATTTTTATGCTTTCACATTTTCTATCATGTGATTCTGCAGTTCCGCTGCAACTTGTGACTGGGCCACATTTAGCCAGACTTCCCCTTTTTTGACACCTGTTTAAAATCACCTGACTGCTTTCTGTGGGGTTCAGTACAAAAAGGTTTCACCGTTTTTAGATTAACCACTTTCCTCTGAGAAGAGAAGCACAATATCACCTCGTCGCAAAAATAGAAAACTGAAACGTCTTGCACCTGGTTCGGTTTTCAGTTTATGCTATTTTATAGGGACAGATTTACAGAACATTACAAACTGATGCTGCTATGCTGAAATATGGTTCTTGGGTTTTCAGTAGAACATTTGGCAGAAATCAAACTCAAGCAGTCAGCCATGCAGTGACAGTCTGCTTGGAGGCCCTGCAGCTCGCCGCCATGCTGTGTCCACATGCTGGACCAGCAAAGGACAAGCTGTCAGAGCTCATCCAGGCGAGACACAGCTGAAAATACCACTGTGAAAAACCAGAACTCACACAAAAATACTCATGTAAATGTAAAATCCATTCTTACAAGTCCTTGATCTAGTTTACCAACATGTTACCATTACCAGTGGCAATTTTAGCAACAGAAGTTCATGAATTTAATAAGATGAAAATATGTATGAATATATAGTTTTAGAATTGCAGCAGTAGCAAAATGGGAAATAAGGGAGAAGAAATTTACTTTACAGAATATGGTTGAAATGATTACTGGTATTAATGATTAATTTTGATGAAATTCTACATGGTTTATACAGTATTAACATTTAAAATAAAATTACCATATAAGAAGACAAGAAATGACCACACCACTGAAACTTTTAAACAGTTTCTCGGATGTTCAATAAAATGGAGATGAATCAACATCAAAGGGTAATAAGTATGTAATGTTGTATTTTAGATTTTATATCAGATATATAAATGTTTTTATCACATGCTGCCAGCCGCTACTATCTGCCTGGTGGGTTAATGTGAAATTTTATCTTCAGAATGTTCTGGTTTGTCTGTTTTATTGTGTCTAAATTCATGGACTTCTAGAACTGTGACCAAGTATCTGTTTCTACTCAGCAGCATTTCTAAAAATGCTGCTGTTCCATTTATTCCTGGAACTGTTTGGCATGTTCTACTTTCTTGAATACAGCAGATGACAACAGGAGTTTTAGCAAGCCTTCATAATAAAAGCCTTGAACATAAATTTCCTAGGTTTCTAGCATAAAGCCAAATACATATTCAATCCAACTAACATAGATCATGACATCTTTTTGGACTTTTCCTCGTGTAAAAACCCAAGAGGTTGGTACAACATATAACTTAAAAAAGACTATTTATAATAACAACAATGGCAATAATTACAGTTTTGCTGCTGCTTTCACTTCTAATGAATAAAACTGAGCAGGTATAGACAATAGATGGATGAAATCAGACAACACAATTTTTATGACTATACATTTCTGACAGTATTCAAGTCTTGGTGTGTACTTTGTTACAGGATTCTAGGTTTAATAACTCAATGATTTAATTCTGCATGACTTTCAAAATAATATATATACTGTATGTATATATATACTGTATGTACATATATATATATATATATATATATATATATATATATCCTCTCTCTGGGCTCCCACCTTATCGTGGTGGAGGGGG
>CAEFZY010072680.1:0-83671 GCA_903066815.1 Brachyrhaphis roseni | reverse complement strand
TATATGCCTGTGTGTACGTATCTTATTTGCTTTATTTTTATTTTTTTGCCTTACTTCTTCATGCATAGAATTGCCGACAGCTGACTGACCTCATGAGTGCTACATCGCCTTGAGGTCCCCACAGGTGCCTCTCAAAGAGGTCGGGCATGAGTGCAGAAAAAACCACACACCATGGTGAATGTGCTGAATACACAACCTCTCTTGTCAGAGAGGGCAAAACAACAAGCAAGTTTGGATGTTTAGTGTCAAGCCCCTCAAAATCCCCTTTTCATTTTCTGATAAGCCAAATGTCCTGAAGGGCCCACTGTACCTGAGGATCCACTCACTCACCGTTTCCCAACTGAAAAACCTCACTCACTTCCTTCTCTATTGCTTTCCCTACTCCTTGTCCTTTGTCTCACCATGCTCTCACTCCATTTGTCAGTATTACCAAACCGTGAGTGGTCTCTGACGTGATCTATTTGTCCACAAATACCCAATTTATCAAGCAGTCAGTATATACATTGATCGAGTCGGGAGAGGGTCCCATACAGCGCAGTGAGGGGAGATCCCATACATGCTTGTGCATTCAGCACCTGTATTAAGTGTCAGCGAAGAGCCCAGAATGCAAATGAAAAACAAACTGTAACTTGCATATGTTATCATATCATCAGCAGTGTACGTTTGTGTTTGCTTTTGTGTTCTAGTTTTCTTACAATTTTACGTGACACATCTGTCAGAATTTCAACAAAGTAGTACTTTTTAAACATTTATCAGATAAAAAAAATTAATACATGACATTTAGGCAGATGGCTCCATATTAAAAAAATGTTAAAAACAAAAATGTGGTAATTCCATTCAATCCCCACAGTTAAATATTTTGAAATATGTCACTTTCAGCTTTCATTTGACCAGTCATTTGATTTTCCAATCGGTAGAGCATCTAAGAACAGTAATTTTCAAATCTTGGTTCACATTCTCAAGTGTATTTAGAATCGGACTTTAAATAAGCCATAAATATACATATGTAGGACATAAATATACAGTAAATATACTACCCTTACACCAGTTTCAAATATTGGCCCCCTCTAACAGGTTTAAGTATCACGTTTTTCATTTAGTTCACCTTCCAATCGACTTTGGCAAGCTTGACCGTCCTTGCAGAAAAAAAAGCATTCCCTCAGAATGATGCTGCCACTTGCATGTTTCAAAGTAAGTGTTGTGTGTTATGAGTGATGTATGGTGTTAGGCTTTTGCCTCCTACATGTCAGTCGCAAAGTTACATTTTGGGTTCATCTCGCTACTGATCAGGTTTCTTGTAAAGAAAGTTGGTGACGCTTTTTATATTTTATTCAGAAGAATCTAAAGGAGGCTGAATATAAATGACTGAAATAATTTTGGGATTTTTATTTGGCAAACATATTTGATAATATTAAAATTTTTTACTCTTCACAAGTATGCACTATTTTATGTTGTCCAGTTACATAATTCCAAATAAAATATAAAGAGGGTTTCTGGTTGGAACATGACCTGATGTGCGTCGATACTTTTGCAAAGCCCTGTACTGATAACAGCGTGCCATCAGCACACTAAATTTCATTTGTCGGCGTGCTTGTAACAATCAGTTTTCTCCGACGCATCAATATTGTTGCTCTTTTAGGACAAAGATGCTTAAAACGGCTTCGGTCATATGGCTGTAGCTTCCTAGGTCAATAACATTAAAGATAGAGAGGAGGTGAAAATGCAACCCCTGAGATGCTATGGTCTGCTCAACCTTCAGGAGACATATTGATGCAGAGTTATTTTGGTCAATAAGTCCTTCTGAGCAGAAGCCATCCTTATCCTTGAAACCAACTGTATGTGAAAAATGAGAAAGGGATGAAACCATGCATTCTAATGTATCTATTGCTTGATTTCTCAAAGGAGAGAAGAAAAGGAGGGATGAGTGGGGAGAAAGGAAAAGGGAGAAGAGCTACACTCCTTCGAAGCCCATTTTGTCCTCTCTAATGCTGTTATAAACAATAAACCATACTAATGGGTATACTGAAATACGACACCTTCCCAAACCGGAGCATAATGGGCTTTATTAAAATACAACAGAGGCCTACCTCCAATATCATGCCAGAATTTACACACAAGCATCACATATAAAATGAGGAACTCATGTATTCACACACAATCTACACAGCTGAAATTGAATATATAAATTTAGGGTATACACTGCTGTGAGAGGTTGGATGGAGGAACAGAAAAAGCTTTACCACGGGCCAACATGCTGATGCCTTCCCAAGCTCGGAGCCCAACAATGAAAACGATTGGGATTTTTGCAGAGGCTATCTATAACAAAAGTCGCTCAATAAAACATTACAACATCTATATTTGATAGCTTCCCTTGTCTTCCTCCTGCTTCCAAAGGAGTGAAAGTTTCTGCTGTATAAACCAAGTGCATTGTAACATCAAAATAGGATTTGATGGGATTTAACAAATGTTGCTCTGCAGAGATCTATGGTGATGGTTCCCTCGGAGCTTAAAACTCCTGGTAACTTATTATATTGATGCATTTAATGGCAACAACTGAAAATATTCACTGTCACCTTTAGTATCTAATAAAGCGTTCTAGAAGGGTTGTTTCTGGTGCGTCACTGGACTTTTAAATGACATAACTGAGATCAAATCAAATATGTTTGAGGAGTGAGATAACTCATCTCGCTTCATATTTCTTATCCACCGCTTTATGAGGTTTAACATTCTGTTCAGGCCATTTCAGTTTAAGAATCACAGAGTCAAAGAATGGAACAAAGTGAATTGTTGGCTGGGGCCCTTTGAGGCTTTATCCTTGTTTGAAGTCTCTCGCCAGCCCTGGCAAGTTCAGAATACATTGTTCCGAGATGTGATCAAAGTTGGCACCTATTGATCCCTCTTCAAGTCAGACACAAGACTTGCTGAACATGGTAACAACTTTGGGATGAGTATTCTAATGGTGATGGTTAGACACTGCACATAAGAGTTTTTCTTATGTGCAGTATCCATAAGAAAAACTCAAGGTACAGTGGTGCTAAATCAATTTGAAACTGATGCTTAAACATGGCAGTTACTGTTCAAGTTGAACTAATTCTCACTAATATCTCTGCTGGACTTGTCCTGCTGAGACCTAGATTATTGGCACAAGAAAGAAGCCTTCTCAACTTCATAGTAGCCTTCAGAAAGGGAGCAAAGACAATACCCTAATGCTGCAAAAAGAAGGATTCTAAAATGACACTTTTTAAGGGTTTGAAGGAGGCTAGAGAGAGTTTTCTGCAAACTGAGTTGACTCCTCCAGATCAATAGCTTGTCTGTCTCTCTCTCATTTCAAGACAGCTGGTGTGGCATTTGAACCAGATAAAATGGGGCTTCCTCTCCTCCTCACCTCTGAGAACAGAGCACTTCCACCAAATCCCAGTCGGTTGAGAAGGATACAGATGAGTCCATTTAAATCCTTTCTAACTCTGGCGGTCAAAAAAAAAAAAGGGACAGAGGAAGAAAAAAATTATCTGAAATAATTTTAAAAAGAGAGGTCCAATCTATGTAGGTATATCTTCCCTGATGCTTCAGGTATGCCCACTGTCGCAGTAGTAAGATGTTTTGGGAGCCATAAGGCACAGGCTTTTATTTATTTATATCAAAGAGAGAATATATGTCTGGAAGCATACTGGTGTATATAATGTGGAAAAAGAAAATGATCTGGAGAAGTTAATGCGTAGATTGTCAGATAACTGTAGCAAAACGAATAGCCTGCATAACGATTTCATGTTCTGCATGAATTAAATATCCACATCACTTTACGAATAAATCTGATACCATGAGAATATGTAAGGTCATGGCGTGAAACAAATGAGAAAAACTTTCTCCAATCCTTCAACCACCAGCGATGTACCCTTAAGCAAGGCACTTCACTCTTTAATTACTGTGGAGAAACTGTTCATTTGTCAGCTGTAGATGATGTGAGTGCCTGGCAAAAGCACAAGGTTGAACTGGCACTTATTAAGTGTGGCATTGCTATTAAAGAGAATGCCTGCTCAGCCAACCTCACTTGAATAAAAGTGTGGGAAAAAAAAAACTCAACAGTCCTACAACAGTTCATCATATTTCTAACCTGTGGTCAGCCAATTATCTAGCTCTTGCTGCATTACTGGACTTCTGACTCTGAACAAGGGTCCTCTTTTTCCTTGCATGTCAGCTTAGTCTTCCCCCCTGGTCGCTGATGACATTGTAACACTAATTATGGCTAATTGTTCTATGCTGAATGGATTTAGTCACATTGCAAATGATATGGCATTGGTCAGTGTCACAATGTTTCCCCAGAAAAATTCAGCGGGGAATGGAAATTTGCACAAATGAATGTAATTAAGAAGCACATTCATTACATCTAATTGCATATGAGAACCCTCAAAGTGAAACTGAGATTGGGCTCATATGAATAATTAATATAGCCAACTGTACCGAATAGTGTAACATTTTTCTTATTACACAATCACATGCTAAGCAAATTGTATGAATGACAAAATGCACTTTGCTTTATCTGGAAGCAGTATATAACTTTGTTGTCTCCTCTACTAGAAATACCTTTGTGCTGGATGACTATTACAATTCAGTGTTAGACTCTAATTGTTCAAATGCTTTTTTCAATGACACATGGAGGACTGGGAGAATCTCAGTGAAGTGGAAGACCAGGTTAGTGGTCTAAAAGTTAAGTAAAGGAGGTCAGAAGGTGTGGTTTGGGTATTGAAGAGTCACCTGCGTCAACATCCCTGGAAAAGCTTAATCTAGGTTTGGATAGGAGACATCGTTTTCAAACTATGGATTCAGGAGCAGCAGTGTGGCTTTTGTCCTTGCTGTCAAACAGTGGGCCAAATTCTTATGGCGTTGCTAATGAAGTCATGGAACTTGGTTATGCAGGTCACGTGTTTTATGGGTCTAGAGCAGACTTATTTAGAAAAAGGCAGTTTGCTCCCTCCAAGTTAGCAGATAGTTTTTGCCTTATGCTTAAGAATTGGTCTATCTTGGTACCTGGTTCACGAGTTATGCTCAGATGGGACAGGAGGTGGACAGATGAGTTGTAGCCTTGTCTGCTGTTACGTTCTGGTCATGGTGAAGAAAGACCTAAGGCCACATCCTTCTCAATTTACTGCTGTCTTTATGTTCCAACCCGTACCTATGTCATGAGACATTAGATGTGGATTATGACTGAAAGAACAAGATTATGGATACAATTGGTTAAAGTGGGCTTACTGTTTAGGGTAGATGGACTCAGCTTTAGATTTATGGCAAGAAGCTTGGGCATCCGGAGTTGGCTTAGAGTAGAGCTTCTGCCCTTCTGAATGTAAAAGGTGTAAATTGAGGTGTTGTCTGCATCTAATTGGGATGCCCCTGAAGGCCTCCCATTGGAGGTTATCCAGGGACATGTCACTGGGAGAAGAAACCTAAGAGATCTAAGAACAAGTTGGCGGTACTATGTTTCTCGTCTGGCCTATCAGCACCTCTCCCAGAAAAAGCTGTTTCTCTCATTGTGCTGTCATCTCTAAGATCCATGCTTGATAAAATAAAAGACAGTTGAACTTCAGTCATCAACCAGATTTGAACTGACTACCATATATTGCTATGTAGATTTTCTTACAAAAGAAGTTTCAAAAGTTAAACCCCTATGACCAAGTAAAACAGCCTTTTCCAAAGCCTAAAAGGCTTCAAATTGCACTATCGTCTTATCAGATCACTTGTCTCTTGGTATCAGAAATCATAAAATATTATGTGGGTAAAAATCACTCACAAACAATTGATCCCAATCTGTAAGTTGATAAACGTGTACCTTCTTGTCAAGTCTTTAGATTTGCAATGCATCATGGACTATGTTTAAAACTTTAATCTTATTAAACTTGCAGTATTTAAACAGGATTGGCTTATTTTAATAGCAGATTAGATCTCAGACAGACAAAGTGGTCATTTGAAAGCCATATGCTACAGATTAACATACGGCACTTTGCTGTATGGCTTTTCTCATGTGTCTTTGGGAGACTAATGCCCCACATCGGAACCGCTTTTAGTGAGCTGCTTGTAAGTGGGCAAAAAGCACAAGCTCCTAAATCCCCAGAACTCAGACAACAGGAGAAAGAAATAAGGGTATTACAAATCATCAAGAGAAAAAAAAAAAACATGTATTGTTAGAAAAATGTTGGGGATTTAGAGTCAGGGATTTGTTCCCACTTTGGTAGACTTTGTCTCATGGCTTAAAAGTGATTGTTGTTTTCCACATGATGATTTGTATCATTTTTTTTTTATTGCATTGACTGTCAGTATTGCTGGCATGGCATTAACTGAGCAGCAAAAATAAAAGGACAAAAAATAAAAAGAAATTCACTCCAAAAGTAGCGTAACAGAAGCCAAATAGTCAGTGGTCACTTTTAAGACAAATATCAACATCAATAGCTACAGATAAAAATGATTTAGCTTAACTGGGTCAAGCATTATGTTCTAATGTATATTGTGCTATTTGCAATCCTGGGAAATATGTGTCAAAACAAATTGAGTTAAATTGTGGGAGAGGAAAATCAACTGTAACTCAAAATATTAAGGAAATGCACAGTAAGCAAAATACATATTGTTTCTTTGGTGAGGGAGGGCATATATAATTTTCTGTCTTTTACATCACAAAGCTCAAATTAATCTAGAAGGTCAGATACAATTTAGATGGTTGGAAATTTTAATGCCGTAAAAGGTTGTCAAATATGTGAGGAGGCTGGATGCAAATTATGTTAATCTGTTTGTTGGGACGGAGATGGAGCAATCAAACCTTTCGAAACAAAATGTGACAAGAAAAGGCGACGGCACAAGAGTGATGGCAGGGTGGCGAATAAAGCCTGGAGGGGGAGGCAAGAGCCCATAAAATGAACAGCCACCCAGCTCATAAATAATAGAAACATAAAATGTCATATGAACTTTATTTCAAGAGAAGGTGGTCTAATAAAGATGCAGGTTTAAAGAGGAGTCGAGAAATTCATTGTCATAAGAAGGCCACATGACTTGCCTTTGGCACAGAAAATTATTCAGTGCGAGTTGACATTCAGATCCAAGCTGTACCTTTACAAAACAATACAACTTGTGACTCCAGAAACTATGCTCCTACCACTCTGCTTTAATATCTTTATTTCTTTTGGTTCACTTTCCACCCTTCCTCTGCTACGTTTCCTTTTTTTTTTTTCTTCTGGTTCTCCCTGCTTTACAAATTGAGACAATATGATAAGAAATTGAAGCTGCCATGCCGTCCTGGTGCTCATTGATAAAACCATATCTAATCCATCTTAGGCCCCCTTCTGTCACCAAACGCACTCATCTCCGAGACCGTCAATGCACACGAGAGCTGTCTTCACTTTGAACTGAGCAGAACCGAGTCAAGAGTTTATCTGACTTAACTTGTGGAAGACGAAACGAAGCTGGGCTATTCAGACGACTTTGTTTCAGAATGATGCAAAAAATGTCAGAGTAAGCACGATATTCAGTTGCACTTGATCGTAAATGTTTAGCTGGAATTCACATTGAATGTAAATTATGTAGTGTCTGGATTTTAAAGACCCTTGTAGGTTCAAGAATTTTATATATGTATTTGTGATATTGATGAATTACATAACAATATGAGTATGGATATTTAATAAATCTCCTCATTCTCTTTAAACACTGTCCTTGAATATGATCACGTCTTGTCAGCTTCAATAAGTTTTCAACACTTTATCAGTGAGAATTACACTGACATTCGTAAAATCGCTGTGATAACAGAGGATTAGAAGGAGCTTTGTGGTCAAGTAACTAAAAATAGCTGTTCTGATATCCAATTACTGACATTAGACTCTGGCATTGCGTTCACTTTATGGTGCTTCTTAGTGAAGCGATTTGTAAAAATACACAAGCATTTATCACATTGCTCCCGACCTAAAAACTAATGCACTTCGGCAAACACGGCCCAGGGGGAAATGTGGATAATAACTGTATGTTTGAGTTGTTTTATGAAGTATTACATGTTTATGTCTCTGAATATTAATGAAACGCTGAATAATTGCATCTGCGTCTAAATGAATCACATACATGAATCACCGCCGTCGACACTGTGCATGCATTAAAACGAACAGCCTGGGAAAAAATGGTTTGATCTAAGGATGTATGTTTAAGTGTTTGTTGTTGTATGCAGAGGTACAGGTGCATTAAAAAAACATGGGGTGAGTAAAGTTAGAAAATGCACTTCCTACGGGGAAAATTTTTCCAAATTGCTAAAGCCTCTGTATGAAATTGATGAAGGGTGTCACACCGACACTCCAGCCTTGGGAATGCCAGACCAGCTGCTAGGGAAGAATCAGGGTCTGTTGTCTCACTTACAACAGTGACACAGTGACTGTACTACATGTGGGTGTATGCAAAGCTGTCTGTTTTTTGCTGTCCTGTGTATTCGTTTTTCAACTACATAGAGTGAAAAACATTCTTTGACAGGTAATTCAGAGTTATGTTGAAAGCAATGCTGACAATTACACACACAGAACCACAGAAGGACCAAAGGCACGTGCAGAAATGAGCCTTTGTCCTGTCTGCCAAATGTGATGCAAGGTAACCTGAAGAAAATAAAATCTGATTCACTAGGACTGGAATATCCATCTTGAACAGAGGAGGTGGCACTCAGAATAACCTTGTCCATTCTGTGGTGAGGCAAAATAATTTCGTCAATATCACTGCTGCTGATAAAAACGCCTTGGATCGCCAGTGCCAGTGGTAGAAAATTTCCTCTTTTTTTCCCCTCCAGCAAGTTTCTTGAACAGGGATAAAAAAAAAAAAAATTAAAAAAGAGAGAGAAAGTATTGTATATGCATGAGGAAGAAGTTGACGCTTTTTATGGGGAACATCGCTGGGCAGTAAGCCATGCAGTGACAGCTGTCTTGTGAATCATTTACGAAAATCTCAGCAACAAAGTTCCCACCTCAGGGGTACAATTCACAGCATTCACTATACAGCCAAGCTCTCAACATTTACAAAAATCAGCCCTGCAAAATTTATTTTCTTTAATAACTGTAGCTTGGTGCTAATTAACCCATTTATTTGTGAATCTAAAATGAATGCGGTGGTTTTTGGTTGATTTTCAAGAAAAACTGTGAAATAGAACACACAGAATATTAGAGCAGTTCAAAAATGTGAAGCATGTGTATTACTGTGGAATACTTCAGTCAGGTTCAGTCAGTATATATTGTGTGTTTCACACTTTTCCCAATGTGATGTCAGACTTCTGAGAAATTACTGAGAATGGTCTCTTGTGGGCTTTTATAAACATAGCATAGGCTTCAAAATTAAGTTTAAAACTGAGTATAAACCTTTCTTTAGTTTTGAAAAATGCACTTAAGTTTGACCATGCTAATTATATTTTGAACCATATAGACAAATACTATCCAATGTTGTCTGTTCTCATTTACTTATTTATCAAATCACAAGATGCCTGATCACATTGCAACTCAAGATTTTCAACCTGTGGTGTACAGCAATATTTTTCTTAAAGTGGTTAAATTGTCACATCACAGGGAAATGGACATTATTAGTTAATGCACATTCAGTGGTACAGTCTATTTCAATAGAAAATCTAATTATTCTGATAGAGATGGATAACCTTTCATGTTGACTCGTGGTTCCCACATGCAGTTTCATACATGTATCCTTGGCAGAAAGCCATATGCTCCGTATCAAAAAACATATCTGCTCTTAACACTGGAAGAGCAGTCCAAAATATGCAGCTGGCTTGTATTAGGTGTTTGACAAGGATTGTCTCCTTGTTTAATCTTTGCAAGGCTGATTTGTCATAATCAAACTTTAAACAGTAACTTTGAGTATTAGTGCCATCTAAAATCATAGATGGCAAAATCAACATTGTCAGCATTTGAAGTCACAAAAAAACACAAAGTGAAATGTTTGCTTGCTCTCTCAAATATGCAACAGATCGCTACTCACTAGATTCAGGGTCTGAGTTTCCGTCTCCCTCGGTGCGACTATTAGGTGACGCTTGCTCATAGTACTCCTCTTGGGGGAAGCTTAGGGGGAGAGGCTGGGTGGCACTGGCTGTGCTGCTGGGCTCTGCGTCCCCGAGCCCACTGTCACTGCAACTTTCCTGGGAACCATCCGGAAGATGGAAGGTCACACGACGTTGGGTCTATGGAAGATAAATAGACAACAGTCTTATGTGAGACAAGCTAAAGCCATTAAAGAGGACTCATAGTCTTGCGGTTTAGTGATTAATTTACTGACATTAAAATACCATCTCCATTTTTGTCTGAGACTAAGCATTTAATTGGAGAACATACGAACTATAAATTGGATGGTATTTTTCTCTTGCAATGGGGTTTAAATGAAAACCTCACAGCAAGATCTACTAAGCTAAAGAAAAAGAGGGAGAAATCTCCTCTGGCGAGGAACATTGTTGTTTAATATTTCAAAATGTAATATCTGAAAGCATTGAGCACCGTAGTCAAAATTCCGGCCACCTCAGTTACACTAAGGAGCAGAAAGAACAAACAGAGGTAGCTTAACTCAAAACAATGCCACATTATTCCAAAAACTATCTGCATGTATTTTATCATTTGAGCTAGGTGGAAAAAAACAATAGTGTTTTGTCTTAGTGGCCATTTCTTCTGTGCCCATGAGGGGGTGTGTTGGTGTGTGTGGATGGGTATGTATGAATATACCCTCTTAAAAGCCCCACTGTGTCTCTAAACCAATGTAATTATCAATTCAAAGTGTAACCCTTGACCCTAGTTTCTACTACGTTGACTTTCTTGTGTTTCTTTTGAAAAGAAAAAAAAAACTGACTGGCTCATTTACTGGTCACCAGAGGGAAACATAACAGGAGTGTGCTCTTTGATGATATGTAGAGCATGTTATTGAAAAAGCATTCTAGCGAATTCCTCAGTTAAAAGAGCCAAATTCTCCACACTTCCACAAACAAAGACTATTAACATCATCATGAACGGTGGCAGCAATGGTTGTTGATGGGTGGATGGGAACATTTAGAAGATATTAAGTGCCTAAATGTATTAAGAGTAGCATGATTAACACTGCATCGATCATCGTCACCTCCTTCCAACGCTGAAATATGACCAAACTTTATCTTGTCATTAGAGCCGCTAATTGAGAGAAATTGAGAGAGCGACCTCATAACCTAGAACTGCTTCTGGTCTGTTGAGTCTATTGAATTACTTTCCAGCTAATAAAGTAACTGCAAGACTTATAATTGAGGACCTCTTTGATACTCTTCCTGAGAATAGATGGGATGTGTGTTAACAGGTTGAACCATGTCCTAATTTTTCTGCTCACCCAATTTAGGCACAAAGGAGGTGGAAAAAAACATGTGTATAGGCTGAGACTTTGATTTGTAAAAGTCGCTGGGATCACATGAGAGTGTGTGTTTTCCTCTGAACAGTGAAGGCTCTTTGATTTCTCCTGAGGTTTGCAGAAGTTCATGTTGCGACCTTTCTTTGGTCGCAAAAGAAAACGGGTCCTGTATGTAGCAATGTGTGATAACGCATTAGCAATTCTTAGAGTGAAAGAACCACACAGTTTTGGTCATTGATATAATGAAAAAACATTCAAACAGAGGCACAGGAAAATACTTTGACTTTCATGATGGGCAGGTTAGATATTTCATAATTCAGTAACAATTTCTCAAACTGTACTGTCAAAGTAAAACACATTGGAATTACAGTGACTTGCAAAAGCATTAATTTGCCATGAACTTTTTTTTTTTTTTTTACATTACATTCTTAATGTATTTTAGGGGAGTTTGTGATAAAATCACAAGTGATTGCAGAGTTTCACTAAAATAAAACATGCATTTGTCTGTTTTTGCAAAATAATTATGTACATTAAAAATCACTACTATTGACTCTTGCTGAGTAAGAGCTTAGTAGTCCTGTAAAACATAATTGCAGGATGAGGTGGAGCATGTCTCAGTTTTAAAGAATTTTTAAGTCTTGGCACAGAATCTCAATTGGACTGTGCTTTGGAATTTGACTGAGGAATTTTAACACATGCTTTGATCAGAACCATTTCACTGTAGCTTTGACTGTATGTTTCATTTTGTTGTCCTAGTCTCTGACACAACCTCAAGTCTTTTGTGGCTTTTATTAGGTTTTATAACAGGACTGTACTTAGTCCCATCCATCTTTCCCTCAACTCTGAATAATGTTCCCATTCCTTTTGAAAATCCTCATCACAGCATGATGCAAAACTTTGTACCATAAGTATGGTGCATTTAGGGTGATGTGCATTTTTAGTGCAACCAGAGTAACTTCTTTCACAGGTGTCCTGTACATGACTTGTGAGAAGCACTAAAGAAGTGTTTTTAAGACTTTTTAACAATGGTCCCCTTCTTGACGCTCTTTTTAAAAGGCCAGATTTACCCTGATTGGTATGGTTTGTTTCTTGGTCACCATGAGGATGTCTCTTTACTACTGTTCCCTTGGAAACCTCAAATGTCTTCATAGAACAGCTGTATTTATACTGAGATTAAAATACACACAAATTGAGATTTTTAGTAAAACAGTTGACCTTTTTGTCCCCACATAATTACTTGTTTAACATCACATTATAGAGAAGCTAAAGTGCAAAATGTACTTTTTGCTTTGGCTATTGCATTGCACTTTAATTCAGAGCTTTGTTCAAACTGGTAAGACATCTTTCAAAGCAAATACAACGGGTGTGCAAATGACTATCTTAATTTTCTCCATCGCTATAGCAACAAAAGCAAGATACAAGTCCTGAATTAAAGACATCATTAACACATGCTTCTTTGAGCTCAGGAGGAGGTGATGCTCCTCTTCTCACATGTTTCCCCCTCAGCCACTATAGTGCACTGATAAATGCATATTGTTTCTCCATGAGAACAAACAAGGGTTGTGAAGCAGGTGAATGGAAGGTTAAAATAAACTCAAGCTCTCATGAAGGCCAGGCTGCCAAAAACCAAGCGAAAAGCCTCATTTGAAAACTATCAGAAAGGGTCGACTAACCTAAATCCACACAATTAGCTCCCTGAAAGCTCAACTGAGCGATTTTCAAATGCCGTGATGTTGAAACAGCCAGCTAAATATTCTATTTACTTGATTCATCAAGATCCTGAGGCAAATCTCTCGTGTCTGGATTTGTTGGTAAGAACTTAAGAAATAAGGAAAATGAGAGAGAAGGAAAGGGCAGGCAGTGAAACAAAGAGCCTTTCAACTGACAACTATGAAACAAAACCTTTATGTTGTGCTGTTTCTATTGGGAAAATAAAGAAATAGTGTTCTATTCTTTAAATTGTATGTGACCAGAATGAAAACAATTAATGGACTTTGTAAAACAAATCTTTTCCTTTCTTGATTTTACATATTATTTCCTAAGACAAAAAATGAGCCAGATACCTTACTGGCAAGTTCCAGAGCTCTGAGTGCCATGTTTGCAAAAGCTTTCAAGTAGTCTAAATATCTACTTGTTCTCAAACAGCTTTGGCAGCTGTTTCTGAAATTGCTGGAGGATGCAAGCTAAAGCATTGCCCAGGTTCCAGGAAAAGAAAGGGCCCACTACAGAGGGTTGGCAGCACCACAAAAAAAGCACGACTCCCTCTCCACGTGATTGCAATTATTAAAAAAACTTGCTCCAACAATGACATCCAGAATCTATTAGAACAAACAGCTGTGCGTGACAATTAGGACATAATCACTTCGCGTAAAGGGAGTGTCTTCCTGTTTTTCTCTTTTTCAGACTTCTGTTTATTCAAGCTCATTCAAGCTGATGCCAGATGTGAAAAAAAGCCTAATTTGGTTTCATGATGTGCTCAATACCAAGTTATTCAGAGCTACAATATTAATTAGGATTAACTACCATTATTGGGTCTTGAATAAATAAAACTTTTGCTCCCAGTGGTAATGATTGATGTGAATAAAACATTAAGACAAACAAAGCAGAGGAAAACAAACAACCAGGAGTCAAGGTGAGGGTTTTGTCAAGCATGATCACTTATTTAGAGAAGCTGCCAGAAATCCATAAAGCAAAGACAAGCTGCAGTAAGAGATATCAAGACCAAACAAAGCCCTTTGAGTCAGACAAAACACTGCCTTTAGAAGTATGTACACAGAGATAAAATAAACAGCAGAAATGCATGCCAATTTCTAGCATATAACCTGCCAGAAAATCCTATCCCGCTGCACCCCACCACCAAACACCTCCAGTAACCGCGCAGACGAGGCAGGATTCACGGGTTACTAGATTAGGAGTCCGTTACATTGAGATAGAGGACTGGAGGCTAAGTGCCTGCCACCTTGTCCTTTTCTGACCACAGCTCTTTGAGTTTTATTATACCATGCACTTTACCTTGACTATCACTCTCTCCAAACAGCAAAGAAGTCGGCACAGCACGGAAAAGGACTTGGCTGACAACCACCTCACTTTGAGTGATAAACAGGGACCACTTAGAAGTGAATCAGGGGAGATTGGCTCTGCCATTTCAGATAAGGATCACCTCACGGGCACACCTAGACCTGCATAAATCTGCTCCGAGGAGATGGTGATTTGTTACATCACACATGAAGAGGGAAGAAGGAAAAAAACAGCAAACTATAAAGGAATACCTCAATCCAAAGCGGAGTGTCTCCCATATTCTGTGATGTCAAAAATGTGCATCAACAGAATCTGCTGGCAGATGATATTTTTTCAGAGCTGAGTTTTTTCTGTTACACGTTGTTCCATTGCAGCCCAATACGTGTTAGGAAATGTGTGTCTGGGGGTGAGCTGATGGTTTAGCAGGAACACGAGTGAAGGTGGTGATTCTGACAAGGGCGTTGGAAGAATGAGGAGTGATTTGTGACAAATCAAATAAATTTTCATCAATTTATTCACTATTGACTCATCTGCGATAGATATATACACTGACCACTATGACAAAACAAAACACATTGCCAATAAGAAGACATGAGAGTTTTGATACAACTGCTAAAACACGACTTCGTAAGTTTACAGCTTTAAGATTAACAGATTTTCTTGTAATTTTATGAGCTATGACAAAAAAACTTTTATAAATTACAAATTTACAAAATACACTACATTACAGTTACAACTACAACTTTTGGGGGCACATCCTGCCAACTTTGTACATCTAGAGTGAATCCAACGTATTTTTTATCTGTAGAATAGATAACGATGAGACAAAATAGATTAGCTGTCCCTCTGATTTGGAATTTGACACGTTTGGAGTTTGACTAGATCATTCCAACACAAGGATTCATTATGATGCAGGTCACGATTATAGTTCTGTCTCTAAGTTCAGAGTCATTTTTCTATTGAAAGGTGAAGATTAGTCCCAGTCTTAAGTCCTTATTGGATTTTCTTCATAGTTTGATGTGTCCTGTATTTAGCTCTGTCATCCTCCTTCCATCTTGACTTAATCTCAGTGCTCTCTACGTTATTTAAAGCTTTTGGATATGGCTTTATCTATTCCTGCTTTAAAAACTTTGTCTCAGCTATAGACAACTATAGATATAGATAATTATATCTAATCATAAATCCTGATGATTCCAGTCAGTTAAGTAGTTAACAGTCTTGAAGCCATGAGAACTTTCTGTTTTTCAAGTCTGACAAGGCAGAAATTGTCATATTTGAACCTGGACTTCTGAGAAACAAACTGCTTAGTCAATCTCTTGACCTGGATGGAATTATAATAAAGTGAATAACCTATGTGTTTTTTGTTTGTTTGAATCCCAAACTAATTCTTCCCTTCTCTCATCTCCAGAATTGCCAAAATTAGAAACAACCTCTCCAGGAATGATTCTGAAAAACTACTACATGGATTTATCACTTCTGTAGCTCTTCTCTATGATGAAGTCCACAAAATGCAGTTAAGCCTTCAGCTAATCCAAAACTCTGCAGCAAGAATTCTGATGAAAATTAAAGAGAGAGATCGCACTTATCCTATTTAACTTCCCTTCATTGGCTCCTTTTTAAGTCCAGAACAAAATTTAAGATTCTCCTTCTAACATACAAAGCCCTTAATAATCAAGCTTTAATAATCAAGCTCCATCATACTTCTGATTGATCCAGATGTTCCTAACAAAGCATTTCACTCTCAGACTTCAGGTTTACATTCTCTATTTACAGAGACGACTCAGACTACTTTTAAAGACACTTGTATTCAGAGCTATCAGACTAAGATAAGGTTGAATGCAAATGCGCATCACACTGTAAAAGTCATATATTCTTCTTTCCACTACTTTAAGTTGGTCTGTAACATAAAATTCTAATAAAATATGTTGATGTTTGAGTTTGTCTTTGTAATGAGACAGATACAAGATGTTTGGATACAATGTACAGATTACCAGTATAAATTAATACAGATTACCGAGAATAGAAGCAACCCGCTAAAAAGAAAAAGCTAGAAAAGCTGAGCAAACAAACCTTTCTGTACAGAGCCTCAGCAATATTTTGCTGAAACTGAATAAAAGTTGGAGCTGCATACCACTGTACAAATTTCAGGTAGAGAAAAACTTTTTTTCTGTCCTGTTGGCATTGACAAAGGACTGTTTAACCATGTATAAATAGGGGTAGACTCAGACTACCATATATAAAACAACAAATGAAATGGAGCAAAAAACTCTGATTGCCAGATGCCACAGCATAATCAGGATAAATGATAGTTTAAGTATGAAATTCTGCTGAGCTATATATACTTAGATGTATAATGATATGAATACCAGCACAGTTTGTTTCACAGTCAGATGCATTACAAATTTTCTTAACTTTCCAAGAAGAAGTGTAGTAAGAAAAAGTTATTTTGATCTATTGTAGATTTTTTTATGCATCGTTTGAACAAAGTACCCAAATCTTATCAGTCCCATTCATGAAATGCATCATTACAACACACAATCAATACAGCTGGAAGTTGCATTACGACCCATTTCCAGTAAGAAATATTATACATAAATGAGATAGCATGGGATGGATGTCCTGTACTTCGCTTTTCTTATCTTATTCCTGAAGAAGTTTCTTTTTGTTTCGAGTAGAATCTTTTTGATGTTACTTCTCTAAACTTATGACCTCAGTTGAAAGTCAACATCCGACCTTTGTCTCTTTTTAAGACAGTGCGCTACCTGACAGATAAAATAAGCGTATCTGTCAGGTAGACAGATACGCTTCTTCAGTTTTTTAAAAATGAAATCTTAAATTTTTGTGGGAAATGAAACACCTTAGTTTTAATTAATGCTGTGATTGCTGTGAACAACTTTCAACGCTCAGTCTCAGGAAGTGTTGAGCTGGCTTTTCTCAAGATGTCTATATAAACTCTGTTGCAGTGTTAGTTATTCAGAAAAAGTTTGTAGGTATTAATCAGATGTTTTAAGATGTTTAAGATGTTATCAGCAGGCAGTATCTTACCTGCAGTAGATAGTTGTCTGAGAAATCCAGGTTTGAAGAAAGATTTCTCATATTTCTCACCACAGAGTCAAGCTAAAGGCAAATTAGAGTGGGGTCAGTAAAAAAAAAACGAAAACAAAAAGATTTTCCACCACCTTAATTGCACAATTATTGACACACATTAGCTTATAAACATTACCTCCCCAATATTTTTTATCACATATAAATAAGACTATTGTTATTTGTTGGAAGCCTGGAAAATACTGTGGTAAATATCTGAAGCAAATGGTAAATAGTATAAAATTGGTATACATATTGGTATTGGTGCAATTTTCAGTTAAAATAACCGTAAAATTATCTTCATAAAACTTTATTTTATAATACATAATATTATCTTAACCTTTTATATCATCATTTAGATTTTAAATGAGATATTTGAAATCAGTGGGTTTTTTTAAGATGAGAAAACTTTGCATTGGAACAAGGCCTGCTTGACAACTACTGTGGATAAGATAGTGACTGCTCTTACAGGGTCCACGTGTTTTCATGTTGAGATTACATATGCTATGCAAATTGTTTTTCCATTTTTTGGAAATGAACAACTTGACTGTCACAGTATATTGAGTCACAGTTGTCATTGTAAGATCAATGTTTGCAATATTGAGATGGAAATAGATTGCTTGATTGCATTTTTGTGTTCAGATCTCATATTTACAAAACAAGTACAAAACATTCCAACTCTGAGTGGCAACAATGTATTTGGCAAGTTAAAGCAACTCTCTCGACGCCAACTTCAGATGTGTATGTTTAGTGGCCAAGATGAAAAGCTCACAGGAAATGGTAAGGGTGTTGGTATTTTTGAAAACAATGAAGAGTCAGGAACATTTTTGTCAGTCACAAGCTGTATCATCATCATAATATTCAGCACTGGGATCATGATTGCACATTCCCCTGAAACGTAAGTTACATCTATTGCATATAAACTTTAATGAATGGTTGTATGGATGGATGGAAATAATGTTCCAACAACGTCACAATGTTGCAGAACAAAGAAGAGTTTAAAAAATAATAAACAAATACAAAAGGATATTCCATACTCCATTTTCCTCTTATCAAATAATAAACTAGGCCTAAAAATATTTCCGTTTTCCACATTACCGACAAGCCCTGCTCACAACATCTTCATAACCCAGCTTCAAAAAACCTGAGCTATTCCTTTAGCAATAAGTAATTGTTATGCAAACATTGAAATTGAACAAAGATAATCGATGCCGAGTTTAATTTCTTATAACTTCTATAGATATATCACACTGACACACAGATCATGCCTAAGAGAGAACATGTAACGAAAAAGGAGCATGTGTGAGACTTACATTCACAGAGGTTATCTTGCCAAGTTGACAGGCCTCCTGAAAGACAAGAACAATTCAGCTTGGATCAGTGGCTGGCTTAAATTTTTTTCAATATTTATTTTGGAAACCAATAAATTGAGCTAACAAACAAAAATGTGCTGGGAACATTTCAGTTCTGTTAGAGTCAGCTAGAGTTCACAGTTGACAACCTTACTGATTTGTGATTTTACTGTTATTTTTAAGTCAAAATTGGGAATAAGGGTATATATTGTTTTTTTTTTTTGCTTTTTAAAATCAAATGCAGAGTTTGGTAGTACACTTCAGTGCTCAGTTGGCTTCCCAACAAAACATGTAAGGTAGAAATCTCAGAAATATGAAGACTCAGGCAAACCTGACACTCTGACAACACAACAAATACATCTGACACTTTGATAAAGATGTTTTCTCTGCATTTCAGAGAGAAAAGTGAACAGAATATCAAATGAAGCATCAAAAATTAACAATAAACAGCGACAAGCTTCTAAATTGGGAACAAAAGACACCCGCAAGCCTGCGAAATAGCATCCTCTCTCTCTGGGGACTGAGATAACTCACAGAGAGATAAGAGTGTTTAATTTTTAATCACCAATTTAATTTTCTTTGTACTGTGTATAATAATCTGAAAATGCAACTTTATTTGCAAAGAAAATAAAAGATGTCTGGCAGTGAAGACCCACTTAGTCAAGGGGAGAAGCCAAGCGGACTGCTGTGGGGGAACGGTCAAACAATGAACAGGAAACCAGTTCAATGCTTTATTCTACTACCATCACAGGACTCTGCTGCTGAGAGAGAACCAGCAACAGCTATCAAACAGCTACCAAAGTTATTCACTAAAAACAAAAGGCTTCATTATGGTACCAGCAAATGAAAAAACAAAAAATCCAAAATGAGACTATCAAATTTCTAAAAAATAAATAATAAAATAAAGTGATGGAGGCTGCATTGTACTTGCAAGACTTATTTATTAAAGAACAAGTAAAATAATTTCCATTCTGTATCAAGATGCTAAATGACTCATGTCTGTTCATAGTGAACCTGATCATGATGGATTTAAAATACAGTTGATTCTTTCCACGTTTGCCATTTTCTAGCTCAGTAGGAGGGATTAGTACCACCTAAATGTTTCAATGCAATCACTAGAGATTTCATAAACAGATATTTAAAAACAAACAAACATTATATACCAAAAATAATTGAACTGTGTTAATGCTATGATTCCTAAGTAGTATTGGATTAATTTCATACATCAATATCACTGTGTATGAAGTGGAGTTGTCTGACTTGCACAATACCCTAAAATTACCTTTGCTGTGAATATAGACTGAGATAAAATGCATAGCTGTAATAGTCCCGCTTCCAAGTGTTGGTAAGAAAGGTATGAGTCTTAAGCAAAAAGAAATCTAACCACAATCTAATTACCAAGTAGTAGCTAGCTCTGGTGTTTTTGTGGGTGTGTGGGACAAAGAACAGAGGCAATACAGCAATAAAATTGCTTTTCTAGTTAGTCAATTATATAATACCATTATTGCCTTTTTGGCTCCCTGTCTCTGTTATGTCAAAATTAATCTGCTAATAATTGATAGTAACTTAGAAGTCTGTGCTATCCATAGGTAGACATGCATTGAATAAACAGCACAGAACAACTTATATTGCTGCAAGGTATATTTCAGAGTCAGGTCAATGAACCCTTTTTTTTTGACTAGCTGCTTTTTGTGTTTCCACCTGCACTGACCTTGTATGAGGCAAAAAAAAACTGAACAAAACTTAAGCATGTTCCATAAAGTTTTATAAGAAACACTGTTATCTTTCCAGTTATCTGCTGAAAAACCTCATGAAGATACAGTACTGTCCACATCTCCCTGACCAACCCAGAATACCAAAAGAATATTAAGTTTAGATATTTTTAAATGTATAGGTTCATGCATGTACTATCTAAAGAAACCCCCACTGACAGGTGGAAGAAGTCTGCTGTCACGAGAATAAGTAGCATGCAAAGTTATGCTGTATAGCATGCTGTATAAGAGAATTTGAGTGAACAGCACTCTGCTGCCCAGATGTCCTAAAATTGCATAGCTTTGACATGTTGAGGTATGTGAAATGCTATAAATACACACCTTTGTTCAACATATTTTGTGATATTTCCCAATACGTATAAATAATAGACATAAAATATTGTCCTCTAAATATTTTTCCCTAAGCCTAATTATTTGCTGAGTCAATGAATTGGCCCACAAAAATAACACACATCAATGGACCAAAATCAAATGGCTACGTCTGAAGCAGTTTCTCGAAATAAATCTTTCCAATAAACTACTGGAGGTAAAACTTTGGGAATCAACATTAGCTTCTTAGACAAATATGTTTCTTACTAGGAAAGTAAGTACCAACAAATGCAATATTTATTATGAGAGCAATAAAGGAATAAAAACTGTCAAACCTCCACATATTGAGATTATTAATCAAAATCATTAGGTTAGGTTTCAGACTGATCAAAGTCTGTTCAACTGATTCTGCATAATTCAATGTTTATTTTTTTTGTAGACTGTTTAGTTTGAGGACCTCAGATCTATTGTCTACTTGTTTCTTCAAGATAAATCCCACTTTTTTATACAGACCCTACACAAGACATAAGTAAAGGCAAAAAAGTCTTTGTATGACTTTTTGAAAACAAATATAGGTGTGTATCTAAATCCTACATTAATCAAGGAAATATTAAAAAATCCCCAATGAAAAAAACAAAGAAACATTTGATAGTCATACTTGATATTTGTCTATAACTATGTAATATGTTGGGTGTTCCCAAACTATAACTTAATTTTAAATCAGACAACACTGCAATTATTTAAAGTAAAACCACACTTGTGCAAAATAACTTTTAATACAGACCTGTTATTAATTTTTGTCAGAATGCATTTCTGTGTGTGTCTACTGGATACATGAATTTTCCTGTTATGAATTAATAAAATATCTTTTTGTCTGTCTAGAATTGAAAAGTGCATCTAGAAAACAACCCTCAAATCTACTGGCTTAAAGTCTTTGAGTCCTCCATTCTGCTCACCACCTGGGTTTGGACATCATTACTTCTACTGCTCTATTTATCCTTGGGTTATATTTCATATTCATATATATATATATATTTACGTGAAGCACACAGACAAGGTTGCACAAGGACAGACGTGTTCGAGAAATTTCCAGACTTGAAATTGGTTGGAAAAATATAAGTTTCAACACACATTTCACTATGTTAAACAGAAAGAGTGGCTGGAACACTATCACTCCTTACTCTTATCTATGTTGTAATAAGAACAAATAATCTTAACCAGCCAATATTTTTACTGCAAAATTAATGACTTTTTCAATGTTTGTTACTTTTTTGCATATTAAACACCAGCATGTACCAAGTCCACCTGAGAAATTCTCATTTGCATCATTTGACAGGCTTTTTAAAACACCATTTTTTACTAGAAACTACCATCAGTTATTTCCTATCTAACTAATGTTTTATTCAACACCAGTGACATGTATTTCATCTAAGAGACTTTGCCAACCAATTAAATATATGATAACGTACATGAGGGATCTGAAAAGCTGACCTATGGTCGCTTCCTATTTAGTTGGCATTCAAAGTAGTAGTTGTACATCTGATTGTTTGAGACTATAAAGTGTAAATCTCCTTTTTCTCCCTTAGCTTTGGTTGGTCAGTGACCTCCTCTCTGTCTCTTTCTGTGTTGTATTTCTCTGAAATTAGTAGTTTCAAAGCACTCAATTCCAACCCAGGGAGAGAGTTATGCTTTGGATAAGTGCATTTGTTGGTGAACCACATCAAAGTACAGAGAGATGTCTTAGCGAGCAAAGGCAGTGAAGCTCCAGCCCTGCCTTTGATCACCCCAGGCACTCTGATCATTAAAATATTGGATAAATAATTGATTAAAAACACCAGGCCTTATTGTGCTCTGTTTCTCTATCCAAATGTATCACAATTTTCAGATATTCTAGCTGCTCAATGTATGAGACTGAATGTAGATGGGACCAAAATGAACATCCACTGCAACAGATACGTACTGTAGCATTACTACATGTCATAAGAAGTGTATAGAAGCGATTATTTCTGTTTCTGCCATAATCTGGTGACTGAACTGACTATAGTACAGATGTAGCTCTAGTATGAACTGGAAGTGCAGCAACAACTCCTCTTCACCACTAAAGGTCTGAGCCACAGCATGGCAGTTTGCCATAGAGGTAGAATAATCAGAAATCATAGGCAAAGGTAAAAAAAAAAAAAAAAAAGTGCAATCCAACAGTGCGTAGGTGAGTGGGGGTAGTTAATATTACATTTACTGTGGAAACTAGATATGCAGCATGTAAGACAATGAGCCCACTGCTTTCATATCCAGGATATTAAAAAATATTTCAGCTTAGTATTGGATATGAGCTAATAAATCTGACTCACCCAGTATACATTTAAGTTTAAATTTAGAGCACAAAAAGAATCAAAATATGTCAAAATGCATTTCTGTTCCAACTGAAAGAATTGGGTCAGAGAGCCCTGTTATTCATCTGGAACATTCATTTGTTTAAGTATCTGAATCGGTGTATGCAAAGCAACATAATGTAATAATTATCATGATGATATATTTTTATTTCTGTGTGAGGTGGTGTCTGTCAGGTCCAAACAGTAATCACACTTCAAGCAGGAGACAAAGATTTAAAAATGTGCCAGTCACCCTGAAAAAAAAAAAAATCTTATTTGCTGGGTATAGATAAGCTACTAAGGTTAAAAGAAATGTAAAAATTAAAAATATACGCTCCCTAAGACACCTAAATTTTCTCAGGTTATGTAAAAATTAATTATTTTCATCAATATTTTTTTCTTTGGCTTAAAAGAAAATCAAAAAAAAAAAAAAGAAAAAAGAAAATCAGATTTATTTATAAAGGTCAGTTAAAAAGAACTTTACTTTGCCAAAAGTAAAGGCAATAAAATTGAACTACTTAGTAAAGCTGTTTAAGTAAAATAGCTAGTGAATATGGGTTAGTTTTAAGATGAAATAAAACAATCGTAAGAGTAAGAATCTTCCTATTATTCAGGGTTAATTGGATCTACCACCTAATCTGCAAACTGCAGATTACCTCTACGTATCAGCCTGGATCTTTGTACAAGAGTAGTGATCATCAGACCTGAGAGATCTGGAGGAAATAGAAGACCGCAAAAAAATGGAGAAATATGCAGACACATGAAATTTACGCTTGACAATTAAAAAAGGTTTTTGTCATTTGTGCTACAAACAATTTTCTATTACATTTTTCATGAGTGGGATGTGGGCACACCCCCATTGTTGGCACAAGCTGGTATCTGATTTGTCGGTTCAGCACTACCATAAAGGCCCGTTTTACTTTTTATTTTTATTTTTTTGGTTACTGTCCAGGGTGTTATCCAAGCTATTATAGCCATGTGCAGGAGCTTATTTGTGAGGTGAGATAAAAGTCAACCGCAAAACTTTAAGAACAATTCTAATATTTCAACGTTAAGATAAAATATATACATATAAAACACAATTATTAGCAGATTATTCAGATTAAAAAGAAACATTTATTCCAGTCCATTTTAAAGAACAGTTTTGGGTTTGAAAATTAGCAGGATTTTATCCAAATCTTTATTACGATGCCACATCAGTTATTACCCTTTACAAGGTGAGCCCTGTCTAAGTTTAAGAAAGCTGGATTCTACATGGTCTTTGCTTTGCTGCTTTATTCAGTTGCTTTAGTCCCATGCCACATCTGTGTTTTCCAGATGGTTGCCACATTATGTTACCTCGTTTCACCTAAGTACACCTGTGTTATGACAGGATTAGTGAAATTGTAAGGGGCTGGTTGTAAAAAAGAAGAAAAAAATAAATGCTTTAAAGATTTTTTTATAATGTAATAACTTGAAGCTCTAGTATTAAACCCTCTTCTTCCCTGGAGTCCTTCTGCTCCTAATAGTTGTAAAATAATGAGATCTGCTGCTTCTGTCTCTACAGCCTCCTACATAGCAGTTTATTTGATAGTGTAAATACCTTTGAAAGTTGACGCATGCACAAAGCATAGCAAAGACCTTATCGGCTACGGTTTCTTGACTTGTTGAATTTGTTTTGACTTTCTTCTCATGGTTCATTTGTTATTTTCACCAGAATCTCCCGTATTTCAGCTTTCCCGCTGCACAAAGTTTGCAAAAATAATAGTCGAGAAGGACTTGTTAGACTTCATTATGCCAAAATGTCAATGCAGCCACAGTTTACCACCTAATTTGTTTATAGAAGGTTGTGGAAAAAACACATGGGTTGGCTGTCAAGAGATTTCCCTGCAGATGAGGAAAGATGCGTCTGAATTCTATCAATCGGAGCAAAGTGACAATTGCCAGGCGAGCCACAACACAATCAAAACAAATTCAGACATACGCATGCATAATAAAATAGTGGAAACCTTGGATGTGTGTGCCATCTGCTTATGTTGCACAGAAACAAGAAACGGTAATGCCTCGGCCAAGAAACGCACAGCAGAGTTCGGGTTTTGCATCCCCTGTTCTTCTGGCAAGTGCAGCCTGTCTCAGACACAGTGATAAAACTGTTGCAAAACAAAACACCTCCTCATCAAAAGGGGCTAATAAAGTCTTCAATATACTTAAGTGTAGCCTCAGATAAATAGAATACCCATTTACCTCTGCATTGGTGTTGTTGTCCAGAGTGTATTGATGTTCCTATTGACATTCAATAAAGGAAAACCCTTTCAGCAAACCACAGAGAGCAGTGTAAATCCTGTAAACTTCTTGAGCGCGCACAAACACTAATTTTCTCCAACAGAATTACAAGATGCCGATAATGTCACTGTGTCCAGACCAGATTTGATTTACAAGTAGACACATTGTTGCCTTTTCATCAGCTTATTATTATTAAGTGGTCTGTGTATACGTTTTTCCCCTGGACAAACCTCTTTCTTGCTTCACTCTTAGTGAGGTATTGATCCTCCCAGTGTACCATCCCCTACTGATTTCATTAGGCTAGCTGCTGTTAATTACTCCACATCTAACCTTTTGCTGTTTCAATTGGACTAACAAATTGGGTGAATTTAAAGACAAAGGGAATATAGAAGAGGATAAAAGAGAAAAAGGGGGAAAAAATAAGTAAAATATCATCTCCCTTCACTCTACTCGTCATTATGTCGTAGACGACCACTCCAGCAATTGTTGTATGAGACTTTTCATTCATGAAGCCGTACCAGACAGCTCTAGTGCGGTTGTCTAGGAAGGTGGAAAATTACACCTTTTTCCCCTCCTCAAATACTCAGGACCGCTCTTATGCAGATAGATTATTAAACCATATTTTATTCTTTCATGCATATTTATTTACAAGGATCAAGTGATGGCCTTAGCAAGAAACTTAAATGTTACTCAGTACCGAAGCAAAGTGAAACACCTTGATTTACTGACACACCAATTTGTCTTCTTAGTGAAGGTATTAAAACAGTGTGATGTGGCACATAGCTGCAAAGTTATAATTAGACTTCATTTAATACCCTATGTCAAGAGATTACATGCGCCAAGCACGGCGTTTGAAGGCATGCTCAAATCACAGGGGATGTAATTGATTAACCATATGAGACTGGGAACCAGATGATGAGGATGAGGCTCTAAATCCATGGTAAATCAATATAGCCACTTCCTACACATCGAGGGATTATTGACAGAAATTACAACCAGGCCTAATTGCCCCCAACAAACAGATACGATTATTTTTCGCCTTGGTGCGCAAATATGTGACGCCGTAAAATTCCCCTTTTCTCAGCGCTAAAGAAATCACCTGCTTTCAGATGGGACAGCGTGTCGGCCAGGACACATTACAAACCACGCAGGCGACTTTTATGGGATCCGTCAGTCCTATCATGCGAGAGTTGCCCTTTCTTCAAGGTTGAGTATGTACTACTAGCGAAGACACACAATACTGGGTGGAAGCAATTCAGAGAACTCCCTTTGGCCGAGATAATAACTTCATCATAATTAGCTTTTGGTGCTCAGGAGTCTTGAATTGTCAGTTGCAGTGGGATCTGGGCTGATTTATTGCTTGATTTAATTACGTATCAAAATTCAATTAGACATGCTTTCAGACAAATTCAAAGTGAGGTTTGTCAAGCTGTCCCCTGAAAATCAGGAAACAGCTTGAAGGACATCCTTCATAACACAGCGACATCTAACTCAACAATTATCACCTACCCCAAGTCACTCATGCGCTAAAAGAGGATTTAAAACTCCACACTAGTCTTACAGATTTTTTTAAATATTTTTTTGCCTTACTATTAATGTTTCACATCTCACCAGACATCAAACAGCATCAAATAGTGAAAAACAGGCACTGACTCAGTAGTGATGTGGGGTGAGTTGCTGGTACTTTACCAAGTGAAGAAACATGACAAAATCCTCTGAGGCTGACTACGACTAAGGAGGCGTCTGACTTTCTTTACCCACATCACTCACTGCCTGTTCACCCTTTTTTGCTACAGACTACACAGGGGGAGAAAAGGGGAACTGTTTTGAATAAGTGCCACGGAGTTCTCTAAGAGCTACATTGATCTTTACCACTATGCAAATTTAGGATGTCATGGTTTCAAAGTTAAGAAGCCAAGTAAGGGAATGAATATTTCAGTCAGTGGCAACTGACTGAACAGTAGTCCTTTAGCAGTATTGTAAATATCTTCATGGACAGTTTTATTAGGTACATCAAGGGTAATATCATGCAGAACCTTTATTCAGCTTTATGTTATTTTCCTCCTTTTTTGAAGCATTCTGAAAAATTGAGGAGATGCAGTTTTTTTTCAGGCTTTCTAGATTTTCCTATTCTGTGAACATTTCATTTCACTTCATCACTAAAGTGTTTTATTGGGGGGAGTACACGTGTCATTGTAGGAAACTAAAGAAATGTTGTGCAATCATCTTGAAATCACGACATCATCTGAATGAAGAGTCAAGCCTGGCCAACAAGATTGCTGTATTTATAGAGAAAAACTTAATATAAATATGCAAAGCACCAATCAAACCGAGATTTTTTACTGCTTGTATTCAGGCTTCCATTTGATTATTTAGGATAAACACTTTGTCCTTTCTAAGAAAAAGTAAAACTGAACCCGAATCACCACGTTGCCCCTAATTCATAGACTACATTTTTAAATCTCAACTTATTCTTTTCTATTTTTTTTGTTCTTCCTTTGGTTTGTTATTCTGTTTGTATTTCCTTTTAATTCCTGCAAAGCACTTTGCATTGCCTTGTTGCTGAAAATGTGCTTTATAAATAAAATTACCTTTACCTTTATTCTTAAAGCAATTGATTATGTGAACTACTTTCTTCTGATATGTTTATACATATGCTGGTTACTGCAATCAAGATACACCAAGATTTTATAAAGCTATGCTTAAAACTGCAAAGGTTTTCAGTCATACTGTTCATGGAGCTTAATTTCCCATCAATAAAACCCCAGAGAAAGTGCAGCATGGATGTAGTTTTCTCCTGCTCCTCCCCATCTATTGCTGCTATCTTTTCCTCTCTTTTTCAGAATAGACAAAATTAGCTAATTTAAAAATTTCTAGCTGCATAAAACACCAACTAAATTTGTATAAATTTAAAAAGAGTCCTACCCGTCTTTCTTATTAAGGGAACACTCTCGAAATAAATTATGTGGCAAGCTATCTTCTTTAAAAACAATTCAATCATGTTATTCAGTTTTGCTGTCGTTTAAATACAGAAAATTGTGATATTTTATCGCACTTTTAGAAACTCATACTGGATGATTTCTAATTATGTTTGGTGTCTCTATTGATAAATGTTAAAGTGTGTGGGAGCAGAGGAGGAAAGGATAGTGTGTAAAATCTTTTTATTTAGCTTTATAATCTGTTTTAATTTTATTTAAAACATACCGTGGATTTTATTGGATTCTAGCATGTCTAAGAATGCTTGAATCTGCCATAGCTGTGATGCCTAAACGCTTGGGCTCATAAAGAGTCATCATTGTACTCAAAAATCCTCCTTGGAGACAGTAGTCTGGCCATGACAAAATCAGGGACAATTCTCAAAAAAAAAAAAAGGGTTAATTTGAGTCATTTGCAGATACAGAAAGTCTGGATTCTAAGTTTAGAACACCCCATGCCCATTACTGCTGTAGGGTATGGTGATGTGCTGGTGATGTCTTCCTTTCAGACTTTATCCTTTTGGCCAAAACCAATAACAAAAGTGTGTGAATTGCGAAACAAAGCATTAATTAAAGTTAATCAGCTATGAGTTCCCTCAGCACCTCAAAGCAGCTCAGATTTCCTCTGTAAACAAGCTGAATTCAAATGCATATTTTACCATTCCGCAACCTCCAAAAGTGCTATAAAGTATGGCATGCTTTCTTCATGACCTCAACTAGTATATTTAGCAAAATAACACAAAATCAGTATTTTCTCAGAAATTAATGTTTTGGTTTTGTCTGTTTTCTTGTTCTCTGCTCATGCACTTGCAACTTGTTACTGGTTTTTCTGTGGCATGTCACAATTAGCCATCTCTTTCTGTGTTAGTGAAGGTAGTTACTTGTGCAACATGTATAGCTTCAAAAGATTAAGAAAATAGTTGTGAGACGCACTCCAAGAAGGTGAGCCAGCGATTTGTCCTGAAAGAAACGACGCGACAGGGATAAACCACTTAATTTTGTATCCTAAATAGAAATATAATATAATCCTAAATAGAAATCTATGTCAGAGAATCCCGGTGGAGAATAAATGCTGTTAGAATGGAAAAGCCTTTGCCGCTGTCCAATTAGCCAAGTGGGGGACCAACAAAATTTTTATTCTCAGGGTGTCAAATAATGCAGGTTCATGAAATTGTTTGAGAGAGGAACAAGGTGTTCTTCAGTGTCAGCATTTTGATACACCCGCCCCAGCAAGCAGGAGTATTACAGCGGTAGAGGTGGTCTTAGTCCAGGGATTTATCATGCCAAGACCGCAGGGTGAGCATCTTTCAAAACCTGTAAAAGAAAAAAAAAAGTAGACTACTGTGCAAACGCCTCTGAATGATTCTGTATGTTTTAAGACTTTAAAGGAATTCCTTTTTACATTTAAATTTAGTCTTTCTTTTCATTGTATTGTTTAGGGATCTTTACTTTGATCTTTTTAAGTGGTGAGACTAGCTTAGGAGATCTTTTTAATGTTCAGAGTGATTAACACTTTTGACAATCTAGTGTGGATTTACTGAATTCATCTCGTCCTTTCATCATCACAACAGATGATAATAGTCCTACTGATATGATGCCATTGCTAAACTGAATCAGCTTAGTTGGATCATGAGCCATTTCCTTCCTCTGGCAAAGACGGAAGTTGTTATGGGTAAATATTATGTTCATGGTAAATTTGTTATGACATGAAATATTAACATGGATGAAAGCAAAATCTTTGCCCAGTCTTTGAATTATGAATTGAATAAAAATAATAAGAATAAAAAAACTATTTAACATGTCACAAATCAAAATGTTGTCCCTGTATATATTAGGAGTTTCAACAGTTTTGCACAAGCTGAACGTCAAAGCAAGTTTTGCCATTGTTCATAATGTTTTACATCTGGTTATAAATTAAAATGAAGCCATTATGTAAGTGGAATAAAGATATATACCTTTTTCAATTATGTCAAACTACATGCTCAGTGAACCAGAAATTTTTGAACTGCTCAACCCCTACTTGTCCTGGCTGTGTACACAGTGAGTCACAGCAGCTTGACTCAGTGTCTGCGGAGAAAGCTGCATTAAACAGGGAGGTGCACAGAACAAAGTGATCACTAAGTGTACTATCAAGGAGGAAATATGGAAAAGAGGATGGGTAGCCCACTTGATGTGTCAAAACGTCATTATCAAGATTCAGCAGCACTGTGAATTGTTCATCTGTTTGATCCGTCTCCCACT
Source organism: Brachyrhaphis roseni (assembly GCA_903066815.1). Taxonomy (NCBI): domain Eukaryota; kingdom Metazoa; phylum Chordata; class Actinopteri; order Cyprinodontiformes; family Poeciliidae; genus Brachyrhaphis; species Brachyrhaphis roseni. The sequence continues at coordinate 52,928 of CAEFZY010072680.1, read as the reverse complement.
GAAATATCTGACAGTGTTCTTCATACAGACTGACAGAGGTATTGTCCATAGACTGTGATGTGCAGTGACACACTGAATCGCAAGCTCGTGTTTGAAGCAAAGAGTCTGTCTCACTGTCAGTCAGTGACAAACAAAAAGCACAATGATGATACTGATTAATGACTCCTGAAACATCCATGGGACTGATCTCCTGCAGAGAGGGAGTTGCTTCTGTCTTAAATTTAAACACACAGATGTTAGCTGTAATGTTATTCAGTGGAAGTCATCTGGGTCTCAAAATGTATTCACTGTCATTTTTCACATGTTACCACAGGCATAAAGACTTCACAAAGCTTCTGAAAAATTAACAATCCAAATGTCTGTGGCCCCATTATAAATTCCAATGAGGACACAACAACATGAAGTGATAATAGTTTAATATTGACTGAAAATAACAGTCAGCTATTGAATGCAAAGCTGACAGGTCTTATTTAGGATTAACTTTATTTGTATGTTTAATGAATTCCTGCACTAAACTGACATTTTTCTAAATTACAAGATTAAATCCACAATTAAATATTTGCAATATTTTTGTACATGTAGATTGCATGAAGAATATAGTCTGTGGGTTCATTTTGTCTCAACAGCATATCATTGTACACGGAACTCAAATTTTGTTGATGGGATATCAATAAAGTTTAGGTTTTAACAAAACATTTTAAAATTAATATACTTTCTAAACATGTTTGTCCATTCTCAAATGCTTTACATAAACACTGTGCACCACTTTTCAATCTTTTGAGTTTTTCTAACCAAAAAAGAAGATTTTTATATTAAACAGTGAGACTGGTTGAGAAAAAAAAAAGAATTGTGACACTAATACATTCGCTATAATTTGCCAAAGACGGCATTGTCATAGGAGTAAAAACGGCAGCATAATGTCTTTCTGCAATACGGTAACAGTCTAAACGTGTACTCACAACATGGCTATCTATTTAACATTAAATCTCTCACGTAATACTGGAAACAGAGATCTGCTGCTTTTACATTCAAAGATTACAGATACTAAATGAATTATGAATATAAGTATTCACAATATTCTCACTTAGTTTCAGGAATACTTTAAATTAATATATTTAAGTATTTCTATCACTAAACTGTATCCACACCAATATTCAGCGTTCCTAAATATATATATCTATCTATCTATATATATATATAGATAGTGGGATATATCCTCCCACTCACAGATATATATATAGAGATATGTTTTTTTTTAAAAAGCCAACAAAGAACAAGATTTATGTAGATGATTAAAAATATCAGAAACCCACACAAGCTTTCACTGTTCTAGGAGTACAAAATTAGGTTTTTAACTCCTCAAAACATTTTATCATCTACGTCCGTGAAAACTCATTTCAATCTAAGCTTACTTAATATCTAATAAAAGATTTCAAAACACATTGTGTTGTACTTCTTCTTCTCTTACAATTGTGACTTCTAATGAGGTAAAGAAAACAATTTTGAATCTTGCAAATGATAAATGATCTGAATATGGGAAGACATATTTCTACTTGAATCACACACACTGACAGTAAATATGTTGAGTTTTTCTGTCTGTCTCGAAGTAGGCCTGTCCTACTAAATTGAAATTCATCATTAGAACAAAGTCCTCCTCAGTGGCAGAGTTATTTTAGCCCCTCTTCCACCGCTGTGCACCAGAAATATTTTGGTACAAGGCAAAACGTATGCTGCGGGATGTCTGTCCCATGTGTCCTTTTTTTTGCCCAAATATCTTGCTGTTTCTCTGGCCACAGTCAAACACATTAACATATGTTCTCACCGTGCACAGCACTGTTCTGCATTGGTAAATGCCTTATTACAGCAATACCCGCTTTGTGCTCTCCCATTGAATATCCATAAGTAGTAAAACACAGCTATATCTACCCACTCAGAACAGTAGGGATGTGTCTCACGTGACAGGGGGCCTCCTTAACATTTAGTCAGAGGCCGTCTTTGTCAAATTGATATTCCTCCCACTCACAGTTATAGCAGGTGGTAATAATGACAAATAGAGGCAATACTGCAACTGCATGGTACATACTGAGCATAATAAGGTCATCTGTTGGTTATGTTTTTTTTTTTCCTCTTGTATTTATGCCTTTTTAGCATGCACAGTCAAATTCTCTCAGTATGACTTGCATCTCTAAAGACTTTGCCTGTGTGAAATATGCAAAAGCAGAGGGCGAGAAAAATATCCTGAGCAATGCAACTTGTTCTTGCCTTGAGAGCTTACATGGTTATAATAATTTCAAAATTCAAATTTCCTGTCATCATTTTCAATTTCCCCTTTTTTTTTTTCCCTTGCGGAAAGGTATTTCAAAGATCTGAAATGAATTTAAACAATATTCCTTGTGTTTTGCAACCAAATAAAAAGAAATAGGTGGCTTTTGTTCGTACTGTCTCAAATCTCAGTGATTTGAATAAAACTTCCACGTTTTGGGATTTTCTCAACAAATATGTGTAATAAAATGTTTATGGGAAGAAACTGTAAATTATTATTATTATTACCGACAAGTGTTGTATATTGTGAAACCAATGAACATGCCCACTTTTCTATTCGTGGAATTAGCTTCCAAATAGCTATGCAAAGGCAAATACATTGATTGCCTAAAACAGTAGGGCTTTAAACAAGTGTGTCTGCAGGTCTGTGTTGAATAATGGTATTCATTCTTAATTCGGGCCAGAGACACAGTCATCGGTTTTGATATGAGAACATATTCCAAAAGAACATACATCGAACACAAGAGATACTTTTAGTTCTGCACAAACAACTAAGAGGGGCATCTGCACAGTCCTGCACTGATTTATATTGGGAGGAAGGGGAAAAAAAAGAGCTAGGATACATAATTGAAACGTGAAAGCATTGAACAAAACTTTGCTCATGAATAAAATCATTACAAGAAAGTTTTTCCAAGACCACATCTATGAATCCTTAGTTTTTATACGATCAATGCTACATTCATAACGCAAACATTTTACACTCTAAAGCTACCATGTTTGATTTTTACATTTTTCTTATTGGTTATTATTTCTTCTTTTGTATCCATTTGTCTATGGATTTTTCTTCTTACTTCATTTATTAAAATGCAAAAAAAAAAAAAAACAACACTATTGTCTTTAAAAACTGCACACCTATTTTAAAAGAGAAGGGAACTAATCACATGCACACAAAAGTAAATCAGAATGCTGTTCTTTTAGTGTATTCATCGTCATTGGCCAAGCAAAACAGCAGTAAAAACAGTATGAGGCCAAAGTCTATTTTTTTCTGGACTGTGGATCATATGTATCAGTTTATGTACTACAGAGTGCATCTTAAATGATTTTTTTATCATTGTTTTCACATAAAATTCTTAAAAAAATAAATCAAATCTGATACCAATAAACATCTAAATAAATCTAGGAAGAAAGTGATTAAAGTGGAAATTTTGAGGGTTGCATTTCTGAAACAAAAAAATATATACAATGTTAAAAAAAACACAATGTTCTATGCTTACATCACCAAACATCACCACTCTGAAGTGGAATTTGAAAGAAAAAGCGACTGACATCTGACAGAATACTTGTTAGATTTGTTACTCATTCATATTCAACTACACACATACTGAGAAAAATTGACTGATTAGCCCTCCTGTCAGATGTAATCATTGTTACAACTGAAGAAAACAAAACGAGCAAAAGCAAAAGAACTGATTTTTTTTCCCTCATTGCTAAATTTTTATATTGTTTATGGAACTTTTATTATTTCAATTGAAACAGCGATACTTTCTTAATGGTTCTTACAGTAATTTTAAAATGACCACATCATAGCATCACACACATAAACCCCTATCAAAATAATTCCTAACTAAATCTTCAGGTTGACTAGAGGAAATAAAATTGTTTTGTTTTGCTTTGCCTAGGTTTTCCACTGATGCAGTAGTCAAAAAACCACAAAATCTGTGGTTCCGAGGATCGATTTCAATTTAAAGCCCTGTCCCTGTCCAATAAGGGAAAATTAACCCACTCATCACTTCATTTAAATGCACACTGTGTCAGTGCAGACAGAGACAGAATGCTTACCAAAGGTAACAAACGCAACTGTGCACAGACAGTCTTTGATATGGCCAATTAAATAAACAAGTCAAATTCTTAGTGAATTCTGCAGATGTGTGGAGAGGCAAGGAGATAAAACCAAGATACATCAACCCTTTTCCTTAAACTTACCACTTAAAATTTGAGAAGGCAGGTAAAATGATTGAATCTACTCAAACAAATTTCATAGTGGCCAGTCAGTTCTGCAATTATTCTGCACACAGTTACCCATTACTTTTATTCTCCCACAAGAAACAATTGTGAAAAAAATGTTGTAACCATGGTAAAAGCACCAAATATCTCTGTATCCTGCAGTTTATTCTACTAAAGTAAATTATAGTGAAAAACTGCATGCACACAGGGGAAGATTAAAAGTCCACAAGTAAGAGTTTAGTGGAACCAAAAACATAATTGCTAAAGTAGATTTTTTTGTGAATCTGACATCAGGATCTCTTGACCTCCTTAGAATTTAATGTCAACATTACCTAATATTAATATTAATGCCAGAAGCAAACTTACTAAAACATCTTGCTGTGCAGCTGACCTCTAGCTATCTAACTCTATGCATAACACTCATAAAACCCAAGAAGTGTACTTTAAATTTTTAAGTTCAGAATCACCACAATCAGAACCTGGCAGTCAAACTCTCATGCAAAAGAAATAGGACTATGAGACAAAATCCTATCATGGCTAAACTGACTCTCCTTCCACCAGCCTGTTAACATTGTATTATTTCAGGACAAAATGAGTTGGCTATTAAAATACATTTTGCCTAAATACATAGCTTATGTGAAATAGGATTAAAAGCAAAACATGACTGCAGTGGTTGATGTCTATAATGTGCGACTGGGGTTTACCTCGAAGCTTTTTAGTTGTTTCTAACAAGCAAAAAGCTTCATTAGTCCGGATCTGTGCTAAACTGAAAACTGTGCAGCTTTCTCAATAGTCTCATGCGTACTACTTTTACAAACTGTTGTGAAACAATGGTTTGCTCTGAAAAGAGCAAAGTCACATTTTTTTTCTTAAAATAATAATACTTAATAATAATCCTCCAGAACTAATTCAGCAGCAAAACAACAGAACAACAATGCAAAATGACAAAATTGCTATACAAGGCATTGTGCTTAGGGATCTGTGTTGGTTTAACGTTAACTTCTTGATTGTCATTTTGTTATGGATAGATATAATAAAAGTAAGGACACTAAAGTGATTTTGCTATATTTTCAGGCAGAAGCAGAACAATTTGAAAGGTATCATGCCAGTAATAAGGTTCTTTAATTAGGCTTAAGAAAAATGTTACTTTTGACATCACATCTGCAAGTGATCAATATGTTGAAATGATCGGTTCGCAGGATATGTTCTCCGGATCACACAGTTTTTTCATGCAGAACAGCAACTCTTCCAGCGCAACCTGTGTACTTAGAGTGTGATCTGTACACACTGTAATAAGGCGCCACTCCAGCCTGTCGCGTATCTCTGTCTTTTTACTCCAAGGTAATGGCAAAATGTCAAGCAACATAAAAAACAAATGCATACATGCCCCCGTTCTCATTATCTTTGTAGACTTGGGTACAAAAACTAAATGAACAGGGAGAAAGAGAGACATACAATACATGAAATATAAAAATGTATAGTATTTATAAGTTTTATGTTCTCTTTTTGCATTTTATTTATTTTCCACTTTTATTATTTCTTTTCACTTTAGTGTGATGTAACATATTTAATGATCAGATATTTAGTCACATACCATTTAATTATTTATTCTCTAGGTAGTAAAGCAACTTTTGTGCATCATCATTGTTCGATAGTATACCAGTTTTAACATCATAAACTAAGGTAGAAAAAAATGCCTTTATCTGTGCAAAAAGCTAAAATGATGGCTGGACACTAGTCAGTGTTTTGAGATGATCACAGCATTTGCCAAGAGCAGAAGATTGTTGATCCAAGCCACAAAATGAGCGAACACTGGTCCTCGGAGTCCAAATATCAGCGAAAATGTCCGTCTTGTCTCCCTCATGTCTCAAAATATAAAACTATGATGCTGTGTTTGAAGACTTTATCTCTTGAAACCACACACAAAAAAATAATTATATGCATCTAAGGTTTTGTGTGCACACTGATTTTCCTGTGTATAAACAATGTGCTTGTCAATGATGTATGCATATCAGGCAGTGTAATTACTTATTTGAAGAAATAGTGTCTGGATTTAGTATTTTGTCAGCATATTTGACAGTGAATTTGTTGATATAATCACTGCAGTGCTGGCAAATATATTCAGTGCTAGCAGTGAATATATTGTGAGCTGTTCCTCACATCTCAGGATCACAGTAGGCTAATTTCTGTTAAATATTCCATGTGGTAAAATATAACTTGTCAGGGAAATTTTGACCTTATGAGCAATAACAAAATTGTCTTACTGGAATCTGCTGGTTAACGAAGTACAGCAGATACAAATGTTCTAAAAAAAAGTATACCATTCAGCTTACATCATTCATAACGCCTGCCTCTTCATCAACTTTTATTTTAAAACATATCTATTAAATAAAGACAAATGTGTGCGTTTATTAAAGACGTTACTATATGGGAAAGAAAAATGGCACCATCTTTGGTTGCTAGTGGAAACAAAATCAATAATGCACAGAAGATACTGTTTTACAAGGTTATGATCATGGGGATTCTGAACTTATGACATATTTTTAGTTTTACCCCAAAGATTGCTTAAATCATATCAAACTTCTTAAAACCACCTTCCTGTATTGTTTCATCTTGGTTGCATGATGAAACCAAGGTGAAACATATTGACGGTATTATCTAGTATTGATACATTTCTTTCCTTGGTATCATAGTGGTAGATTTGGTATTGATTTTAAGAGTTGTGAAGTTCTTTATTTGAGTTCAGTTTTTTGCACCATGTTTGAAAATGCTTTAGGCTATTTTTTTATTTATTTATTTTTTGCTCCATTGTGCTGACTTCAACACTAAGGTATATTCCATCCTAACAAGTCAAAAGTTATAGTCATATATTTTAAAATTGCACCTTGGGTGCCATTACTGTAGCTTTTATGTCATCAATTTAAGCAGGATCTATACAAAAATCAGATTTTGGCCTTCTTGGAAGTATTCTGAATTCAATTCAGGTATTAGCTCCTGGACAAGCTAATATGCTTATACATTAGCTATCCAGGCAGCTGGATGGCAATTCTGGAGCACACAAAGACTTCCCTTTAATAGGTTGGGGAGTGTGAGGAGAGCCAAAGCTATGCACTGATTTCCACATGGATATGGCCTATGGCACAGGGGTACTTGCCCTCAGCCATCTGCACTGATTTGACAAATGATTCTATATCAAAGGCTTCTGCACTGATTTGGGTGGTAATTGATTGGAAGTGAAGACTTCAAATCCCTGATTGGTTTAGCAGGATGTGGGGCCGAGATGTGGTGGCAAGTGTGAGAATTTCAAGGATAGGCAGCAAGAGAGAAATGAGTCTACAATGCAGGAGATTTGTAAAATTTACTGTAAAAGGGATTTTCAAAGTATGGGAAAGGTTGCCCTCCTGCAGAGAGCAAATAGATAACTGTGCTTAACTCCCCTACCACCACAAAAAAGATTTCCTCTTTGTAAACCTTCTTGATCTTGCTACACTTGATGTTCCATTCATACGTTTCACTGATGTTGTGGGGTTTACATGGCTTAGATATGTGTAGCATCACATGATACAATACTTTAGTTACTTTGTCATTTGCTGTGCCAAAAGTATGAACTATCTACTGCTGTGACCGAGTTCATTTACCCTCCTGTAAAAAAAAAAAAAAAAAAACTCCCCAAGCTCTGGTGACACTGGAGCATCTTCATCTCAAAAATCCCAACTTTAGCAAAACAGGTCATTTTTATTTTCTTTAATTTTTTACTTGGCCTTCACTATAGCTTCAGTTACCAAAAATCTGTCCATTTTGTATCTGGCACAAGTTTGCTGAAGCACACTAAATGTTCACATTTACCATTTCCAATTTATTTATTTTTCTTTATGTTGTAACTCCATTTGCCCCCTCCCAAAAGATATCTGGAAGGCCCCACACCTTGAACAGTTATGTACTGTACAATTCTTGCTCAATTACACTTTATGAGAACCCTAAGTTAATAACTAAGTAAGCATTTTCTTCACAGTATAACCATAGGATACATTTAAATAAAACAAGAAATATTTCTGTTTCTATTTCTACTGCAGCTGTTGTGGTATCTGATTCGCAAGTGTCTGATTTCACCACTCAAAAAGAGGAATTTGATTAGAAATGGAATATTATTGATTTGTTCCACACAAATGTGTAGTCTGATGCAGATATATGGGCATTGCAAATTGGCTTAGAAGGAAACATGTATTATGTGTTACCTTTCATAAATTTCCCCTAAGCCTTTGATGCTATTAGCCATTGTTGTGTAAATGGAGAGTATTCCCTAAAAAATATATGTCCTGCAAAATAGTGTTAAAATCTGTCAATATTTTCCAAGAAATTTAAGGTTTTCTGTCATTTGACTACAGACAAGTATTCACAGATGATAATCATATAATTTAATCATTAGCACTGGTCAAAGGAAAAGGAGTAGACTGTCAGAAAATCACAGGGATCCCTTTTCAGTCCAGTACGATCTGTGGGAAACACACTTAACCTGAAGTTGCTCCCAACAGCATACCTCCATCTTTAATGGCAGCTCTCTTGCCCTTCTGTGTTTGAGTGGGTGAAAGTGACATCAACACTGCAGAGCAGTTTGGTGCTGATAAGATGACACACAACTTTTTTTCTAAGTTCATTTGGAATAGACTGAATATAAAAAAAATGAATTGGGTCACATTTATCCTTATAACATTTCAAGTGGGACCAAAGATGTGTATACATTTGAAGTGTTTGCATGATGCAGGCCATGCTATAACCAGCTCCAGCCTACCAATGCAGTCATGTGTACAGTGTGACATGCTGAATGTTCTGCCGATAAGCCAGCGTAGTGCAGAGGATTGTTAATGCGGTTGTGACAGGGACACTAGGTATATATAGGCCCCACTGCCTTTATTACATGGCAGGATGACTGCACTGCATACTTTTTGCCATTTGACACAGACATGTGCTGTTTGCTAGTGACAGATGCTGCACAGTATTGGTCCCAGAGGTCACAAATGACCTTTGGATTGGCTTTTTTTTTTTTTTTTTTGTCACAAAGCATTATTTTCTTGACGATAGCCACCAATGCAACCCCAGGAATTGCGATGGAGCCGTGGGTTGTTACTGCTTGTCTTTTGAAGTCACGTTTACCTCAGCTGAATTTTGTATGTCAGGGAGGGGGATTGATTGAATATATATGTGTCAGTGCATTTTAATGTAAAAGCACATGAATGTTGGTCTGCAGGAAGATGCCTCAATAACTACCAACAGTTGTGATGCTTAAACCTCAGCTAAATTGCTACATGTCGATCATCTAGTTCTGAAGCTTGACAGATTCACTTTTATCATGCAGAATTATTCACTAAGATGTGCAAGTTCTGTTGCCTTTTTTTAGTTGCAGAATGACTCTACTCATTGCAGCTGGTAGGCGTTTTATCCAAAACCACCAGGGTAAAGTGCTTTCCAGAGGTAGGGTGTCTGTAAAGGGTCTTACTCACTTCACTTTACAAGGCACTCTCTTTTAGTAACAAAATGAGATGCAAGATTTAAGTTAAGTTCAGAAATGGCAGGAACAAGTTGCAGTGTAAGCTCATTTTGTCAGGGGTGAATGAACTCTACCCAAACCCTTTCTGCATCTGTTATCTTTTTATGTTTAGAAAAAAAATGTGCATGTTGATGAATGGACCACAGAAGCTCTTTTATTTTTATTAGGTGCACCTTGCCAGTACTGAGCTAGACTCCATTTTGCCTCTAGAACTGCAGTAGTAAAGATTCAACCATGTCTCAAAAACATTCCTCTGAGATTTTTCTCCTTATTTACATGATAGCAGTTGCTTACATCACACAGTTGAGGTAGATTTCTTGACTGTACATCCCTGATGCAAATCTCCTGTTCCACCACATCCCAGAGGTGCTCTACTGGATTGAGATCTGGCGACTGTGGACACAATGGGAGTAGAGTGAACGCATTGTCATATTCAAGAAACCAGTTTGAAATAATCTGATCGTTGTGACACAAAAAAAAGGGACATTGCGGTCTTAATGGGACGGACATGGTCAGCAGTAATACTAAAGTAGGCTGTGGCATTTAAAAAATGCTCATGCTACTAAGGGGCTCAAAAAATATCCATCTTCCACATGATTACAGGACCTTAGCTCTTCATGCAAGGCAGGATGGATCTATCTTTTTTATGCTGTTTACATCTGATTTAGTCTGCCTATTGCATTTCTGTGCAATTTCTCAATTTTTGCAGTGGAGGATGGTTGTTTACAGTGCAGGCAATTACTGGTAAGCTCCTTAGCATTGAACTGCCGCATTCCATACGTCACTGGCAAATGTTAGCAATTGGGTAAAATTTTAAACCTCAACACAGTCCACGCCTCCAGGAAGCAATCAGGTGTCAACAGCCGAGAGCCCAGACTTTCTGTACGAAGCACATAGCATAGAATAAGGGGCTGATTTTTAGCAGGTGACACCAGATGAGACCTAAAATCGAGACTTATGAGATGAGTGAACGCTTTCCAAATCAGTTATTGTCCAAATTTGGTTAGTTTATCTAAGCTGTAGCCTCACTTTGCTGTTTTAGCTGACCAGGGTGGCACCCAACATGTTCTTTTGCAGCTGAAGTTCATGTGCATCCTGGCGACATACTAACACGTTGTGAATTTAAATATGGTGTTTGGTAAACCTTATCCAAATGAATGTTGTCTATTCATTGTCTTCTCCCTGTTTTCCTTCCTTGGTCCTTTGACAAGACATTTTGGTCCATACAATGGCTATGCAATAGATATTTTAATTTTAACAGTTTTCTGCAAGTAAAAATCTCCACAGAGATTGGTGGAACAATGTCTTCACTATGCTTAGATTTCTTGGTAATGCCATGTGATCAAATCAATTTGCTGTTTGTGTTAAGAAATTAAACAGGTGTACCTAATAAATTGGCTGGTGCATGGGTGTCATTGCATCAGGGCATCTCAAATATTTCCAGTTAAAATCATTCAACTTTGACAAAGAAATGAACAGATCATAATTACAACTCTACAGCTGCGATGGCATGTTTCTATGCTTGCATCAGTGATTATATTTCATTTTGTTCCCTGTCATGCAGTGATGTGAACCTGTAATGCATACTGGATAATACCTTGTGAAAAACAAACACAATTTCTACTGCCTCAAGCTCTGTGTCAGAAATATGAGCTTAGCTTCACCTCTTGCACTGAATGCTACACTGTAATGATGGTGTGAGGTGAACTCGCACATCAATTATTCACATAATGCAAGATTTCTCACTTTTTATCCTCTCACTGGCAAGGGAGGAGCATTTAAGAAAAGCAGAGGTGAACAATTGAGAGAAAAAAAAAAGTGGAATGAATGCTCGGCAGATAAATAGAATTTTGCATTGCCCTGTCAATGCTCTTGATGCAAGTTATAATTGTAGTTTGATAATATGTGGACCATGGGGATGTTCACTATGCAATATATGGCCTTTAGACTAGTATCACTATGGAAACCAAAGGCCCTGAACGACCTGTAGTGCCCACCCACTTGGACAGCCGTTAATCATCTTCGTTCAGATCCTGGCACTGCAGAATTTGGCCAGTGTGTCAAGAAGCAATTATATATACTTAGCGCTTGGGCATCAGATCTCCTCCCTCCTCCTTTTTCCTCGCTCCCTCTCACACTCTTAATATAATCATAGAGCAGTCAGTTTTAAAGGCTTCTGTTCACTTCAATGTCTATCTGGGGGATTCACACAATGTAGAAGAAAAAAAAGTTTCAAAAGAGAGAATGTATTCCATTCTGAGAACCATAATAATCAGAATACTCTTTACATATAAATCGTATTCAGCCATTTACTCATTTTACCAGCCTCCTGAGCTGACTGACATACTAAATTACCCCAGCTGGCCCCATTGCATTCACTGCACATATTGGGCTGGTGCGGATCATGGAGACTAATGTGAGCTGACTAGAGGGAGATTATGTTCCGCTGCTAACAGCTAAAACGTGAATAACACCATCCACAAACCCACGGTGTTCCCCTGTTACATCAGGCCCGATCAACTATTTGAAGATGGAAAGAGAAGAAGTCCAGTCAGGATATAATCAGATAGAAATATGGCAGACAGACATAGTACAGGCATCCAAAGTAAGGCTGTAGTTCCTGCACAAAAACATTTTTCAATGCCTAATTATATTAGATTATGCCAGTTATCAATTTGTAGCACATAGAAAAGCACACTGGTAAAAAAAAAAAAAAAAAAAAAAAAAAAACATTTACCAATGTGAGTATTTTACAATGGTTACTGTTTTCTAAATTATAAAATTATTCAGTTATGTGTTATAATAAGGATACAGTTATGTGATAGTATAACAAATATGTGATAATATAACAGTTAACCCTTCCTTTTTTGTGGAAAGGAATTATTTCTGTATTAAATCATGCCTTTAAAAGTCACAAATTAGTGAAAAGTTCTGAGTTGTTTGTTTACCCCAAATGCAGGGCTAATGCTATTGGATCAGACACTAGGTGGTTTTAACACTAACATTAAGACTGACTCAAAATATTGACTTAAGTTGGTTCTGCATTGTCAACTCTAGTTGTGTTAGGTTAAAAAGTTTGAGTCCCACCAAGAGTAAAACTTTTGTTTTGAAAACCATCTTTCTTACAGGCCATTCTTTTCACGACATTTATGTTAGCCTCATTGTTAAACATTTGTTACTTTGACCTATCTTCTGGTTAAAAACCAAACCATTAACCTGAACATGCAGTGTTAAATCAAATGAGGCCAGAATCTCTCCATATTTGATCCAAAAGCACAATAGCAAAAACCCAAGCTAGTGTCTATTACACAGCAGTTTTTGGAGGACTGTAATTTCATTCTCTTTATCTGTTTAGCTTTCACTTGCTTCTTATTTTTGTCTTGTTACTAAAACAAGATCAGAAAAAAGAAAAGAAAAGAAAAACATACTTGGGCAAAAACAACTCATGATTAGAAATATTTTTTACTGCATAAAATTCCCTGCTTCACACACATAACACATGTCAGAAATTTGACACAGTGAAAGAATCCGGCAAATTGAGAGGGAACCACGTTCAAAGTTCAGGCCATGGGGTTGAGGACCAGACGTGTTATTTTGGCACTGACATACAAACGACAAAGTAAATTGCTTTCCATTAGATTTCTCATCAACAGACTGGGAGGAGAAACACATTGGTTTGTTATTATTTACTGTCTAACAACTATCTTTGGATATGAATGCACCGAGAGTCATTTTAGACAGCTGGTTGTGCATTAGGGATGTAGAGCAGTGCTAGGCTTTGAACAGTTGATGACAGGCTGTCAGACAGCCTCCATCCACTGGGCTCCTTTTACCAAGGTCCACTTTTGCAATGAGCCACTCTCCACCATAACAGCCATTCATCCAGAAAAGGACATAGGCATTTTTGATGTGTTTGGTGCTAAGTGAAGTAAAATTGTGCGAACTTCACTGTATAGCACCCTATCACATTTGCAAGAAGCAGGCACTGAGAGGAAAGGTTGAAGAGGAGAGTAACTTTACTGCACTGAGATGACTTGAGACTATCAGAGAGGAATAATGACTTTGACTGTGCCTGATAAGTACTAATTAGCATTGAATAATTCTGCCCTTCTTGCCTCATGTTAAATAGGTCTTGAATGATTAACAGAATGCTCAAAGGAAGAGCCAAAAATGAAATTGTTGGTGTGGGAAAAAAAAGCAGCTTCTGTTAGAATCTGTGGTAAAAAGTTAGAATTTATACATAATTTCACAAAGAATAATACACCCATTGAGGCTTTGATCAGACTTGTGAAACAAAAAAAACACAACGTCTGCAAAATCTAAACAATAACCTTTCCAGAAAAAAAAAGAAAAAACAAATACAGATTTACATTGCAACTTAAGAACATCCTAAAATATCTGCCATTATTTTACAGAATTATGTTTTATCCCTTGACTGAAAGAAAGCAGGAGCTTACCTTATGAGGACAAATGGGTGGTGGAGAGTTAAAAGTCTTCTCTGGTGTCTGGCCAGGGTTCTACAAGAAAAACACATTATCAGGGACGTGTAGAGTGCATCTCCAGGCAAATCTTTAGTGACAGAAGTTGCAGCTTATGTCCTGGTGCTTGCTATTTAGCATTTTTGTAATATTTTTTCATGGGGGTTAAGTGGCTCTCCACTTCCACTCTCTGCCACCCACTAATCCAGAAGCAGCAGCTTTTGTTGATCGTCACATTTTAAATGTTTCAGGAGCCTCATCTCTCCGTGCCTCACTTAGTGGGGAGTAAGGCGATTCACGTAACATTTCGCAGACATTTTTATCCAGAGCATCTCACAAATGAGTGACATGCAGGTTTTCAAATTTATAACGTCTATGAAAAGTTAATTATATCAGTAATTCAATTCAAAAACTTAAATTTGTACATATAATACTCTCAATTCTGTTAATTTTGCTACATATGACTTTCAGCTAATGCAAAAACAAATTCCAGTTTTTCAGAAAATGGTCATTTGCATGATATTGGAGTAGTAATTTGTCAGCCCACAAAAAAGTCCAAGTACTGTACAGTACTCTCAATTTTTGATGGGTTGTGGTTCCTTTTGCAGGAGCTACTGTAGTGTGGCATGAAGATATTCAGATTGTTTCACAGCTGAGGCACCAAGGAACCCTAATTTACTTGAGCAACAGAATTCAGTTCTTCTGTTGGGTATGGTACCTCGTCATACTCTTGACAATAAAGTGTGTGGGAGGTGGGATAATTTTTAAAATCAAACAGAATCATGTGCTTTGACTTAAAATCTTTTGAAGGCTGCTGTTGTATAAGCACATTTTTTTTTATCAGATTTTTACCTTTCACTAAACTTTCCAATGTTGGATATAGCACTGAACTGCCAAGAGCTTTTATAATGGCCTTTTCTAGCTTAATCTTATTTGGAGTTTACATGACATATAAGTTTAAATAAGCAGGCCAATACTATTTTTTGTATTCAAATGGGCTTTTTTAATTGGTGTTCTGTAATATTCTACCTTTATGAGAAGAATAATTGAGGGGTCTCATTATCTTCAATCAAGAAATATCACAATTAACAGAAATAAATGCTTGAAATATGCAACTCATTGCAAATGCCTCTTTGCAGTTTATGAGTTTCACTTTTTTTAAACTGAATTACCTAAATAAATTCACTTTTTTGGGGATATTTTTAAGTTATTAAGATGCACCAGTGTGTGATTACCATGGAGTTTGGTGTTTTGCCCAAACACTAGAATCTGAAAATATTTTCTCTCCTTGACCATTTTACTATCCTGATTATAAATCCCATGCTTTAGCCTTTGTTTTCCAGTTCTCCATATTTCTATCTCTCCACATAGATTATAAATCCTTCTTTGTCAGAAGATTTCACTGAGCATATGTTCAGGACTTTTGCACAAGCGCCTGATAGCACTTTTTGAGGTTAAATGATCATCACATTGTTAATACACCAATACATCACTCAGACACAAGAAAACACCATTAAAAAGTACACACAAGGTACGTCAACAAGGCAACAACAGATGGTCCTGCTGCTTGTGATTATGCAGAGATCCAAAGTATTTGCATACTCACAAAGCAACTGCACAAAAAAGAGTAAACAACAAGCCTTCTTAAACTGACCTGGGTGAGAAATGAAAAGAGCAGTGGGTGAGGCCAAACCCAGCAGGAAAGTGGATGGGCTCGGAAAATGTCTTTTGGAATCTACTAAGGGTCTACCCCCTGGGAAGGCCCTGTTGATTTCCAAGCAGGTGCTTTCAGTTATGTCCTCATATCCAATTATGTGCCTGTGGTATGTCTGATGTGCTGTGACACTATTAATGGTTGCCTTATGGTATCACCAGGACAGATGAGACACTCAGCTCTCCAGACTCTTAACATCTATATTTCATTGCCGCGTAGGAGGAGAACACCTCACTGGCCGCAGCAGCCGAAGGAGGAAAAAAAAGAAAAAGAAAAAACAAGCAGGCTTTCAGCGTAGCGTAAACACCATGGTATAAAATATAAATGACTAAATGGGTCTTTCTGTGACGGTAGAATTAGCAGACAAAATTTTCCCTACAGATTGAGGATGTAATATAGACATGATATCTTAACGACGACAGGCAAATACACATTTTTTTTTTTCCTTTTGGAATATGAGGAAAAATTTTTGTTTTCTCAATGATCTTTTATTCTGCTTTTTGCTCAGAGATGAGATGAAATTACCTTGACCTTGGCTCCAAACTTTGCTTCCAAAATAATGAATTTTAAATTCCTTGCTATATTTTAAAGATGGAAAAGAAAGTGATTTTTTTCCGATTAATTATGAAGTGACCAAGGCTTTTTCAAAACAGAAAATTTGGCCCTTTCCAACTGAAGGTTAATCAATAAGTTAGGAATGGAAAAAGAACAGCCTCACACAACTCATTCCACTATAGCTTGTAAATAACTTATAATATATAGTATTTTCTGTTAAAACAGAAAAAAAACACTTTATTCAGTTGAATTTTATTTTAAATTTAAAAAAAAAAACAAGGAATAGGCAGATTTTTAAGTTTCACATGGTTCATTGCTGTCATTAAAAAGCACAAATGCTTTGTGTGCTTTTTAAATAAAGAACTGACGGTATAAAATGTGAATCTAAAGTCAGAATGGACTTTTGTTCATTTAATTAAGAATCCCTGATGCCAGCCAGAGATGATTTAAAGTCCCTCCTTTTGTTTGTACATACAAATTTGCACTCTTTAGCTACGGTGATAGTTTTATTTTAAAGATTCTGTTCTCATTTTATTCTTCCAGCTGAGTAAAATGTCACTTTTTATTCACACATCACCCCTTTGTCACCCAGTCCTACTGAATCCCACTCCTGCAGACACAAATTATTAATCATTAGTATTTCATCAGTGGGAAACCATGCAGCTTTTGTGAGAAACAGCTAATGGCTCATCCTCAGATTTATGAGAGATATGGAGGATGGCACATTCAGAGGAGAAAACCAAAGTGAGAGCACTAAACACGAAAAACAGCTGTCACTTTTCAACTTTGGTCAGGGACATTTTGTATCTGATAAAGAAACGACATTGACAGAGCTTGCAACAGAGGGCATTTGATTACACCACATATTGATGTTTTTGTATTTTCAGAGTGCTGCGGGTGGTTATTGTAATTTGATGAGGCCCAGAGAGCACAATTCTATGATATATAACAGAAATAATTTTCTGAGGAAATGGAACGATAACTGAAATATGAGGTTTCTTCGTCTGACTTCTTGGAGACATGCTGATTTAGTAAAAACGCTTTTGCTCTTCCTCAAAACATTTTTTCTCTTCAACCCGATACCTTCCATCAAAGGCTCCTACAACTCAGAAACAGTCTTAATTACCTGTGCTGAAAAACAGGGGACACACAACACCTTGCACACGTATTGACACCACTGAAGTGTCAAAAGCATAAAAGAATAAACTTTTTATTGCTGCGTCATATTCCCTCTCTGAAGATATTAGAAAAATAAATCAGAATCAAAATTCCCCCATTTTTTCAGTGGGGAAAGAAACTCCCATTTTTCTTTACATAAAATCACTTGGATCACTATTATTGGCAACTCAGATAAATTCTTGAAATGAATGTAGTCACACAATGTATTCACACACCATTCACACTACGTTTTTTTCATATTACACCTACAATCCGTTTATCTCATTGAGATTTTGTGGTAGACCAACACTAAGCACAGCTTAATTCTTCAACGGAAAACAAAGACACATTATTTAATTTAAATAATTTTAATCGTGATTTAGATCTAAAAAGTGTGGCTTGCATTTGTTTTCAGCTTCTATGAGACAAGACGTTGCAGAATGTCTGTTGCATTTCAGCTTCAAGACTTTTGGGGTGACCGTTGGAGATAGACACCAGGGACAAAAGTGTATAATAATGGATGGATGGATGGATGGATGGATGGATGGATGGATGGATGGATGGATGGATGGATGGATGGATGGACTTTTAGGGTAGGTCTGTTGCATCTTTGCACAATCAGAGATGTAAACGTTTGCCAATTTTTCTTTACCAAATAACTCAAGATGAGTCAGATTGGTTGGAAAGTGTCTGAGAACATAAATTTACATAAGTTTTCTTTGCTTCGTAATGTCCGTCCCTTTGTCGCTTTGATTTGCTGGTTGTAAATTTTCCAAGCAAACGCAGAGGGCGACTGTGGCGGAGTGGTAAGAGCAGTCGTCTTGCAATCGGAAGGTTGTAGGTTCGATTCCAGCTTCCTCCTGTCACATGTCGATGTGCCTCTGGGCAAGGCGCTTAACCCCAAATTGCCTACCGATCTGCGTATCGGTGTATAAATGTGTGTAAAGCGCTTTGGGTGGTCAAAAAAAATGACTGCAAAAAAGCACTATATAAAAAAACCCCAATATTATTCCTATATACATATATTTGCAGGGAATACTGCATGAATGTGAAACCAAAAGGGAACCCTTGAATACCAATACATGTGTTCGGGTTTGTAACAATACAAAATGTGGAAAAGTTCATTAGCCTATGTCTGTTTTGTAAGCTATAAATATGGTGAATCAGGTGCCTCTTTCTTGTAGCCAATACTTAAAAGTTGAAAAGATAACAAAATAAGTCATTCAAGTATGAGGCAGGTATGTGTCAATGCTAATAAGGTGAGAAAATGACTACATAAAATAGCCTGAGTCTATAATCAGAACGATATTTGTAAAGTTTATAAACAATTTTAACCGTGAGACACAATAGGGATCTACTGTAAGTTTTTCTCACCATTATGAGTAGTAAAATAGAAGAGATATAAAATTCCCAAAACTCTCAGCAAAAGAACTGCAGAAAAGATTTTCATCTTGGGGCCACCAAGTCTCTATTGCACTTATTTATTTTGGGGCTTTTGTAGGCATCCTCACCAGGGTTGGCAATAATTGTGGAGGGTGATGTATAACCCCAATACAGGTTCATGTAGCAGATGTAATATATAACAATGTAGTCACATTCATTGCTTCCCCAAGAAGCCTCACGGAAGAGAAACAAAAGCACCATTCAGAGCTGAGTGGACAGGGACTTGTGGCACATTTGTGCTCATCACCCCCAACGACTCTGCCTCCATTTTGTGGACATACAAGGAGGCTTTATACTGTGATCTTGCCCAGCCTGTGCTGAAGTGCAGCACAGCATTCAGTAAACTGTATTCCTATCAGTTAGTTACTTCTTTTCTAGCTCCATTTGCTACCCCAACACTGCAGCCCTATCCTACCGCCTTCCTCACCCCGACCAATAAAATACAGTTCTTTGACTAGGATTAAAGGAGCAATGTAGTTCAAGGATTATCAAATGCCTTTGATCATGTGACTGCCATGTTTTTGATCTACAGAACATAGCTCCAAATATATTCTCTTTCTCGTGCCTTCTGTCTCCATCCCTCCCTCTCAATGGATTTCCCCTGGCTTGCTTATTCTCTGCAATTTGAGAATAGTTCTTGACAGGCCGTGAAAATGCAGAATGTAACAAGTGTAATACACATACATCTTTTGAATGTGTTTTTTATTAGCACTGTAATAAAAGGAATGAAGCTTACATGTGTTAGGCAGGGTGAGAACACTGGGTGATGAAGTTTGATGTCATGAGTATTTATTTATTATTGTAATATGTTTATTAAAACATAAGGTTGTTGTTTAGAAACCTGTACAGATTTCTAAACTCAGATGGAAGACATCATGCCTCTCTTCCTTGAGGATAATGACACAGTTGCTTGGGGTTTAAAGAAAGTGACCCCACTGTTTATTATTTGCCTTTGAAAGACAAAGTTAGGTTTGAATTTCTTTAGTCCCCACTTCAGTTCAAACTGTACCCTGCTGTTGTTCATTAACAGTAGCCTGGAGCTACATTGCAATATTTCAGTTCAAGCACTATTATTATTTAGAGGCTGAATGGGACTTGCAATCAAAGCAGCATCTATGTGTCTAATACTTGCATTACAAAGACAAGCCCATTATAGAAGCATATGGCCATGGAGCAGGAAGATGCATAGTAAAAATTAAGTCAACGGGAAACAAAAATGTTCTATATAGTCATCACACAATCATCTAACATTACTGTCATTTCCAAGGCAAGAATTGAACATATCATAACAATTATTTTGATGAGTCTCCAAGCAGTGCAACATTTCAGTGTGAATGGTGCTTGGACCTTGCATCATTACAAGGCGTGGTTTCAGGCGATGAAAAAAAGAAGCCCATCAAAAAATGATTGAATATCATTTTAATGGGTAGATCCCTACAAGGCTTTCATACTGTCTACCTGCCATGTTATTAGATAGACCATGTCAGTCATGCTGGGGGACACAAAGTCAACACACAGACAGGCTGACAAGACATAAGCATGCCGGCTTCCATCTTCCTCCCAGCTTGGCATGTTTATCTAGTCTTCCATGTGCGCTTAGTGCAGTACTGTGCATATGCATACAGAATGATGAAGGTTCAGAAACCAGTGCCTGAAGGAAGCTGCACATATAGCACAAGTGCTTTGAAATTCTGCCAGGGTGGGCCTCATTTGCAAAGCAATTTGACAACAAAAGTAAAATACTCTGCAACCTCAAACCCAATTCTGGAGGTGCTGAGAGAGGGAATTTGTGTGGTTTACATCCAGTGTCTTGCGTGCGTGCAGGGGTGGGTGTGTGTGTGTGTGTTTCTGACATGGCAAGTCTGCAGACCTTGCATTGCATCAGTGCAATGTCATGACTGATTTGGTAAAGAAAAGGCATAACCATTCTGTTTGAGGGGGGAGTCCCAAAGACACAGAGGGAGCTTGCATTTGAGCTAAAGCTCTACTGAAAAACAGTGTAAATAATAAACACACAGCCAAAGTGTTTAAAACACAACATATCTCATAGTATTTCAAGTGTTTTGTGTAAAATTTTGGAACAAATTCCTTGTTTGTTTGCACATACTTGGTACATAAAGTTGATTCTGATTCTAAATATATACTGTCCAAGTTCCATAAGATCCAGTTCATTTCCAATAATAAGCAGATGGTCACCATCCATCCTCTTTGTTCTTTGTTTACCACGTACATTATTTTTTATTATTTTGTAGAACCAGCCTCTTTCTTGTGCAGGAGATTGTTTTTAAAATGCAGCGCCTCTCTGGATTAACTGAAGCAGGATTTGGTTGTTTGGGGGATTTTATTTTTCTTTTTACAAGGCAGCTTAGTACTACTTTTATTGCCCATAGAATGCTGCTGCTGTTGCTTTAGAATTTTTTATATACTTTTAGAAAAGACACCAAACGACATTGCAAAAACCATTTATGTCCTAACATAATAATCAAACATTCTGTATGCGTATGTCATTTGCTGTATTTGGTGCTTCATTAAAGCTTTCCGTTTCCCTAATGTCTCATAAACAATCTCACAGTCTTATTTTGTCAGGGGATTCTGGTTTTTATTGTTTTGCAGTGGCCCTCAATGGTGTTCCATCCTCACTGTTAAAGTTTCATGGTTTTGGAAACTAAAAAACTTCAGACCATAATAAATATTTTCTAAAGTCTCTCCACTGTCCACATGACATATATTCTGTACAGTTCAACAGCAAAAAATAAGCAAATGTAATACACAGACAAAAAATAAAAAACATGGAATAGTAATTGTCAAAGTGATACAACTACAACTAGGTTGCAACATGTTTTATTTTTATAATAAAGAGTTTTTTAAATGTAATTTCAGCATTAAATCATAAAGTTCACAAAAGGCAACCATTTTATTGAATATGATCAACCCAAAATGAAGTTCAGAAGTATTGATGTAACTTGTCCACTGTCCTCTTTAGGTTACCTCATAGATTTTCTGTCAGATTTAGCTATGATTCCTGGGTTAGGGTTAGGATAACGGCTTGGCCATTCCATTTTTTTTTTTATTTGGAAGTATGTTTGTGCTCAAATAGTGCTACAAAATGACATTCACCTTTATCATCAGGTTAACTGCAACAACCTAAATATTTCACATCTAAACTGACTAGCACGTAAAAAATGTCTTGGTTTAATGTGTCTTTATGAAACCACAGACCCATCTGATGCTGCGACCACAGCAGTCATGGGATTCTTTTAGTGATGCACAGTGCTTCTATGCGTCACACATATCTTTTAGGGTTGTGGCTCAAACGTTTGGATTCGGAGTCATGAGAACACATTCTCCCACAAGCTTTTTAGGTCACAATGGTAATATCAATTCTCAATTTATTAATGACCGTCTTGACTGTAAAAAAATAAAATAAAGACAGACAGATGGCAAAACTTTGTCAAGTTTATGAGAACAAGACTTTATGCCAGGTGTGAGATCAATAACACTGAATGCTTGCGTGTGTTTTGACAGTGACAGTTTCATGTGTTAATGTATGCAGTTCATGTGTTAATTCTGAACACATGAACCATTTATGAAATATGTATTTAGTCTATAATTAGTAAAAAAAAAAAAAAAAGAAAACATTTTTCTGTAACCTCAAACAGTAATAAAAAAGAATTTAGAAAATTAAATGTTCTATATATATGAAATGTGTGACAACATAATTATTTCTCAAACAGTGGAACAGCAGATTTGACACAAATTGAGGCCATGCGACAAGAGACTGCCTGATGAAAAGCGTTCTAATCCTGTCATAGTTTGGGTGACTTTCTAAGATAAATACTTTGGCATTGTCTTGACGAGAGAGCCTTGCCTCATTTTAAGTGTCTTTGGGATCTGGATCAGTCCACATGATGGGAGTCAGACTTGTACACTTGACCATATAATGTGCCATACTTGTCAAAAAGCAGGAATGCATTTCTCTCTTCAAAGTATGATTCTTGGCCTGCTCTCATTGCTCGTTCTCTCTAACCAATTTGTCATTCAGAGACCAGCCTCGCTGCTGCCAGAGCCGGGATGATAGCAGTGGGCCTTCCTGATCCAGGCAGTGGCAAGGGAGTAGGCCAAGTGTTACACGAGCCACCCTGGGACACCAAGCCGGCGCTTTCGCCGCCTGATGCACGCCTCTAAGGCCTGAGAAGAACTAGCTTTGCAGATGCTTTCGATTCGTTACAGAATGGAGCTCATCTACTTTGTGGGAACATTTGCTTTGTGCATGCGTGTGCCACATTTGTGCTTGTTTGTGTGTTGCAATAGCATGTTTGCATGAGAATGCACGTGTGTGTCAAAACAGATTAAGAGGGTATGTTTGAGTGTTCTCTGTACATCTGTGCATGGATGAGTAAGAAGCAGCTTTAAGTATAAAGATGCTGTTCTGCTGAAATGGGGCTGAGGCTTACTTTTCTGGTTCACAATTACAATGTTCACTGTGTACTGATGACCTAAAGAGTTACTGTCGCACCAATGTGCTTAAGAGGTTAGAATTTTCCCTACATCACAGTCTTCTATAAAGGCAAAAGGAAACAGAAATTTGTTGTCACCACTTCATTATTCTTGTTTTAAGCAACCGTTAATGGCCTCATTCGAATGCCTGAATGCTGCTTTGCTGTTAGGCTTATCATGAAGTTGCTCAATTTACTCCTGGAGTTCTTTCTCTAGTTGGTTGAGCAGAGAATTAAGAATATTCAAATTTTCTATTAGCAGCGAGTTATTGCCTCTCATGGTCAGGCAAAACTTTCTGTTAATAAATTAAACATCCAATCACGTTAAATTACTCGGTGCGTAGGCTCAGCAAGAAAAGCACCCAAAGTTCTTTTTAATTTAATTACCTGTTTGAAAAACTGACAATATGATTTAAAACAGTGGAATTAAATAAAAAAGTTATGCAACTACTTAGAAAAAGATGCTTTACAAGCACAGAGTTCAACATGCTTAATATAAAATCCGATTTGACCTCCCATCCAATTTTTATGTTCTACTGTATATTTTTATGCAAACAGAGCTGCTACAGTAGCTGCCACTTTGTAAATGAGCCAATACACTACATGTCTTTTAAAAAATCTATCATAATTGTAGCCTTTCTAGAAATCATTCAGAAATGAGCAAATGGTTGAAATGTTCACTTTTTATGTCAGAACTCTCAGCCTGGCCAAGGAGTTAAAGAAATTAATGTCCCCAAGTCAGCAGAAAACCTAAGTAGCAACATGATGCCTTTACTTCAGCAATAAATCTTTAAGATGTTCATATCTTAGACTTCCGGACCATGTTTTTAAGATAAATATAAAATTCCTAAATAACTTTATCACAGTGATAAAGTTATTTAGGAACTTTATCACTAAGAACTTTATCACTAAGGGTGTCACATAGCTGCCAAAGTTCCTGCCAACGATGCAGTGCCATGTCGGATTGTATCTGGACGTAAGTATATAGATTTATTACGTCCAGATGGATGTTAAAAACGTTTATTTCTGTTAATTATGATAATTTGCCACTTGCAGCTAAAAGTATGAAATTGAAGTATTTCACCAGACCAGAAAAAATATATATTGTTAAAAACAAAAATAGTTGCTAAACTATTTTGTTTAACAACTAAAGGTAATAAACAGGTTTGCTTATTACCTGCTTAAAGGTTATTTTCAGAAGATATTTCTGAGAAACGAGGCTTATTGGCACAAGTATTCTAATTTATTAAGTATGACTGTATGTGAATGCAAGCAAAATGAGTGCTTGCATTCATTTTTGCAAGCACTCCTTCTCATAGGAAAGAAATTAGGCCCTTTCTCTCTATACTGGACATGACTGCAAGTGCAGATGAACAACTGAGAGAATTAACACTTTTGCAATTTGTTTACTATCAAAACACCACTTCAAAAGTCCATTTAATTTAGGTAATTCATTGGTGACTCTCTAAGTCTATTTAAAAGATAATGATCATTTAGTAAATATTTGAGAAATATGGTGCTGTGGTGGTGGATGAGTAATGGATTTAAATGCAACAGGATATTCAAATCAAAACCTGCTCAGGGCCCCTTTCAGCCTTGGTGCGGCCCTGCACCTTTAAGCAGGGATGCTCCATCTCTACACTGTTTTTGCATACCAGAAATTTGGCCATGCATGGCTAAGAGAATTTCCACAAAACTAAGTGCATTATTTACTCATAGTAAACTGCCATCTACAATTATCCATCTGACAATCAGCTTTCTCTCTCTCTCTAAAAAAAAAAAGTCTTGTTCACTTTGTGTGACAAGCGAGAGCCTATAGCAGCTAACTAAATGCCTAGCCAAACCTTTCTTGTTATACATTGATACACAACTCACAAAGCAACATCAGACTTTTATCTGTCTGAGCACAATTCAGTTTTTGATTGGGAATGAATCTAGAAAGCTTCAATCAGTTTCCCTTGTACGGGCACAGTTAACATGTCTGCGACTGCTCCTTGTGCGCTGATGGCAGGGACGTGGGCGATTAAGGCCAGAGTCCAATCAAACCAGCTGTGTGCCATTTCCCCTGTGGTCCTGACTGTGCCAGGAATTTGTTCCACACTAGAAGCGGGGAGAGAGGCCCAAACCAAACCCCAGTCATGAGAGTTAGGGCCACACATGAACCAGGACATGTAGACAGATTGGGGGTTTAGCTACACAAACATTTATCAGAAGCAGAGCTGCTATGCAAGCAGAAATAATCTCACTGGTTGCGATAAACCCTCAATGGAAAGCAAGCATTAAGAAAAAACTGTTGACAACAAGCAGTGCTAATACAGGGGGTAAGTGAGAGAATGAGCCCAAGTTTTAAATGAGTAAAATTTTAAAGCAGGATGGTTCTGAATTACAAATTAACTCAGTTTAAGTTGTATAAAATCCATTTAATAATGTTTATGAATTAAGCCACAGTATATGTATATCAACTCTGTTTTTTTTATTTACAAACAAGCATTTATTTATTAGATAAATTAGATATACTTGTTATTCAAGCTAATCAAAAAATAACACTGAAGTATGAAGTGTCATTTACAAACCTTTGACAAAATAAAAACATAAGCAACTCAAATATCTTGAAAAATTTTGACATTTTCTGTCACTTGTTTCAGAAAGTGAAACTCTTTATGTAGAGTCAGTCATAAACTGAAATATTTCCAGCCTTTGTTTGTGGAAGTTTGATTATTACGGCAAACAAATAATGAAAACACAAAACCTAGTGTCTCAGAAAATTTTAAAATGAAATAAAATCAATGAAAATTAAAATAAAATGTACATTTATGTTCATTTCTATGCAGTCAAAACATGGTTGGGGCTCCTTTTGCATGAATTCATGCCACTGTGACTGTATCACTGTGGCATGATGGTATGAAGGCGCTCAGTCTGTGGTTCTGCTGAAGTCTAATGGAAGCCCAGGCGGCTGATACTGGGCCACATTGAGGTCATCTGCGTTGTTGTATCTCGTATCATTAATCTTCCTCTTGACAAAACCCACATATAGAATCTATGTAGTCAGGCAAGCCCACTGATCAAACAAGCACGGTGAAACCATGGTTATTGAACCAGTTTTTGGTATCTTTGACAGTGCGGGCAGGTGCCAGATCCTGTTGGAATATAAAATCTGCTCCATCTCCATAAAGGTTTTTGTCAGAAAGCAGCATGAAGTGCTCTTAAACGTCTTGGTAGATGAGTGTGTACTCCAACCTCAGTCCACTCCTTGTGGAGCTTTCCTAATTAATTAAATGTACTATTCTTGGCAACCTTCACAAGGCTGTGATTATCTCTGTTGCTTGTGCTCATTTTGCCATCACATTTTTTTCCATCCAACCAACTTTCTATGCTTACGCTTGGAGCCAACACTCTTTGAAATAACAGCCGCTTTAGCAATTACCTTTCTGGTTTACCTGATGTCAGTCACTCTTCTGGACATCAGTCTTCCTCGTGACTGTGTAGGCCTTGATATGGTAATTACATAACATTTATGCTTTGAAAGAGCTGATATTATGTAATGTTCAGGGTTTTTTTTTGAGACTTATGGGTTTTCATTTTCTCTAAGCAATAGTTACCAAACTCAAATTTAAAGCCCTGAATATTTCAGTAAATCATGATTTTAGAATATATGAGATTCACTTTCTGAAATGAGTGACAAAAAATATTGGACTACTTTATGATATTGTAATTTCGAGCAGTACCTACAAATTAAAAAATAATAATAAAATGATTGAATTATAGCATACGCAATTCACTATTTAATTTAGAATGGATGCGATTCTCACCAGCGGATTTAGAAGTTTTGTGTTATATACTAAAAGTAGAAAAATGTGACTTTCAATTCTTTTAAGGAAATTTACCTAATCAAGAGCAATTAGAGTCTCCTAAATCTACATGTGTTTGTCTAAATTGCCCTACCAAAAATGGGGCTGTTGCATAAATAAATTAGTGGCCAAGACTGTTTTTCTAAACCGCTGACATCTACCATGCAAAAACCGTATATGAGAAATGCCCCCATTCATTTTTCAAAAATCACAATCTACATTCAAGGAATTTGTAATCTGTAATGAATATTTAGTAAAGACTCTGGGGGAAAAATCCTAGAAATTAGTGTGATATTACAAGCTGCAAATCACATATCAATTTGAGCATCATTATCCAAGAACTTGAGAGAAGGGGTAGGATTAAATAAGTGTTCACTCCTTCCTACTCCTTTGCTAACAGAAAATGAATGGTAAGCCAGTTACTTGGTTCTTGATTATGTATCCATGTATTTTCTTGTCCTACTGATTGTTAAAAACTTGTCTGAAATAAATAAATAAAAGCATGGAAGACTGACATATTTTCTTAAAGTGCTTACACTGTTAACCCCTCTGTGGTCTAATACGAAATGGGGTCATTTGGACCCACAAGTTCTTTTACTCTGCACAGAGTCCAATGGGGTTGCACTTTTTTTTTTTTTTAAATCAGTAACAACTGGTTAGGTATCAGTGACGCATGGCATGCAGTAGAAAATACAAAATAAGGACGGATATCACACTGTACCATGCAGTATTGTACAAGGGAGAGGTACTATAACTCACTGAGTATATTATGTATGTGGCAACCAGTTTTATCTTTGTTTTCACAGAGGTCACATTTACAATTAGAGATAAAGAGACTGTGCAAACACACATAGGGACCATCCCTGTTATTTCATCAATATAACAATGTTTTGGCTTAAACAGGGAAAAAAAAAGAAAGAAAAAAAAACAGTTTATTGGCGCTATGTTCAATTGTATTTTTATTAGATTCAGTCATGTTGAAGAAATATTGTCGAAAGAAAGCTGTTTCTATAGCAAACTACATAAAATTATGGTAAGGTAGAACAGCAGAAATGGATGAAAAAGCTACCACAGCAGTCATTTTTTGACTTGTATGCTCACAACTGCTCAATACCAATAAACGGGGAACAAGCAGTTTCTTGTTTTAGAATGTATGGATTATCTCCACATATCCACATCTTAATTGGAGTTCCCATTTGATGAGTTGGATTGTAAAATCTGTATTTTTCTTCTGTTTCAAGTGGGCAAAATGTCAGAAATATATGCAACTGTGTTGTTTTACAAGGGAGCAGTTTAATTAGACATTCCAGTCCAAACCCCCTCCAGATATTTTCCTAAATAAATAAATAAAAAACATCATTTATTTTCTTACTGCCTCCTCCAGACAAATCCTTTTCCTCAGAATAAACATACTGAAACATCAAGGGGCTATCCAACCAAGGTACATGCAAGGCCTGCTAAACACCTATTAGAGTAATCGATGACAGAGACAGAGGTTATGACCAATGAATGAGTAGGATATTTGTGTCTCCCACTCTGCATTACCAACATCTTCGGAATGAGCTTTATAGATTTGGACGAAGGCAGAGGAGGATTTTATCAGCACCACCACAGAGAAACACATTAAGAGATCAGAACCCCAAAGGTCAATTGTGCCTGTGGGCAGTACTCTATTATGGTGTCCTGTCTGTTTATCCAGCTCTGAAGCTGAGTGACACAGGCAAAAACAAGCAATGAATCGCATTATGTAGAAATTAATTTTATACAGATTTCAAAACTATTTTAAAAACTGCACATTATTATCGGTGTGCACAGTAAAAATGTTGCAAATGTTTATCTCACACCTCTAAAAGACACACACAAGCAGATATGGAATGGGAAAAAAATAACATTATATGTCTTTATTTAAAATATATTTATATTTCTAATAAGAGTACTGACAGAAAAGATAAACACTCCACATGCTGACAGATTTACGAAATACACAATACGTAACGAGGCATAAATTGTATTAAGATGAAATTGATTCCTATCAGTGCAAATAATAGCTGTTGGTTTACTCTTAATTGACAACAATGGTGTTGCAAAACATACAGAGGAAGTTGGGGATAGAGACATATTCCTAAATTTTTGAACTTGATGTGAAAATAGAACATATTTTTGCCAAAAAAAACAAAAAAAAAAAACAGCCACAATCATCTACTCTCTGCAAGATTTTCTGTCAATTGTCCTTTAATTTGTACAGCTCCCCCACTTGAACAGGGATTGGTAGATCTACGCAGAATTTTATCATCTGGATTCCACTCAAAGGGCTAAGCAGTTTTTTTCCCTTTATCCAGTGTTTCAATACATTTCTCTTACAGTTGGCTCAGTAGCAGGTAAAAACCTTTAAACAACCCCAAAATGGAGTAAAATTAAGTATTTGTTACTAACCAGTATTATTTAAGTTTACATAAATTAATTTGACTCTGACTGCAAAAAAAAACTAAGCAAACTATGAAAGTTCTAAGCAAATCACTCAACCCATAAAGTGATTAAAAAGTTAAATGGAAAAAATAACTAACTTAACTGGTTTGTTGGAGAAAGGATGCATCTAAAAGTTGCAGGACGGTAGCTCTGGAGGACTGGATGTGAGCACCCTTCAGCTAGTGCATCATGCCTTTTCTTTTTAGGTTATTATTTTAGCTAGTTTAACTCTTTTCACTTTATTTCTTGATCTTTTTCCCTTCTCTTTTCACTTTATTTATTTTCTTTCTTCTTTTTTCTTCTCTTTCGTTGATTCAACTTCACAATTTCTGTTTGGGTTATCAAAATCCTAATCAGAACTTAAGAAAGAACCTAAAATTGGCAAGGACTATTTTTCCATGGAAAGAATAAATATTGTACTCAACCCTTATGTTCCTATTACCACTGACTGAAGGTTCCACAGCAGAAGAAAAAGCGTTTTGAAAAACCCTGTTTAATGTAAACTATGGAGTACTCTGAGAAACCATTACACTACTAGGAAAACAGTATGGAATATGAGACTAAATTTTATATCTGGATGTATCATGCATGTATCAAGAGAAGACTCTAGACTTAACCCCCCAAGAAAACATACCAAATATGAAGTTTAGTGAGGAGAAATTGTGATATTGGGTGCTGGAAGACTAAACATAATAGACTGCTATTGACAATTCTTCTCAAGAATCTGAAGATGAAATTTAAATACATTTTTAAGTAGGACGATTTTGAAGCACTATGGAAAGAACTGAAGATTTGAAGACCTTTTGTGTGGATATGCAACAAAATCACATGTGAGCATTTTATGAGATGGGTGAGTCCAAGCAGGAGACGTCTTCAAGTTGTCTCTATCACCCTGAGGATGTTCAGGACTTTTTCCCCTTGTGTCATTCCACTTTAGCTCCCACAACGTCATGCATAATTTAATTTGTTTTGATTTCTAAATACACGTGGGTTACTTTGGTTGTTCTGACCTCTAGCGTGAATATTATTTCAGAAACCCCATTTGAAATATGACAACTGAGAACAATGTTGATGTGTGCATTTCTTAAAACACTTATTTTACAGTAAAGGTGTATGTGTGTTATCTTTGTTTTGTTTTGTATAGTTTTGTTTTGTTATTTCATCACAATATATTGTTGCACTCTGTTGATTTGCTTGTTTCTGCAGTACAACACTACTCACTGGGACAAATTGAGACAAATCCTTAATCCTTCACAAGATGATAACAATAACATAATCCTTGTTCCCAGATGGAGACATTTCCTGCGAAGACATTTTTTTGCTCAACATGAATTTTATTCAAGAAGAAAAGCAATGCAAAGTTACTTTAAAAAAAAACACTGCATTTACAATGGGACGGCATCCAATTCATTCCCCCATACTAATCCTGTCTGATACATATTTAAGGAGTGTAGTGAAAAAATGTTTCTTATTCTTCTGTATCTGTTCTGCATCTGTGTATAGTGTTGCACACTGACTCTGCTCCTGAGTGTATTTCTTCAGAAAATGGTAATATATTCTTTTTAGAATGCTGTGGATCTGAATTAAAGATGTGCAATTTTTTAAAGTTTGAAAGTAGAATTTACAACATTTGTTGGATGGACTGAGAAAACAAAACAAAAGAAACAAAAAAAAAACCCTTGGTTGCACCAGCTGCTGCTCTTCTACTGTAGAATAAATGCAGCACAGATGAAAACTGACGGGTGCCTTCCTTACCTCTGGACTTCACAAGCGTCTAAGAACACACACACGCATTCACACTGAGAGATGTATCCAGAAAAAATAAAATACTGGCAAGCATGACGTTTTCTAAAGCAAACTTGAGAAAAAGATTGAATCTGTTCTAGCCAAGAAAATTCTTCATGACCACAATTAATGTTGGTGGTTAATCCTAATGAATGCTGTTGCACCACGTTCACGATTGCATCTCACTATCTGCATAGAAACATGTGAAATATGTTAATTATATTGATCCTTAGCACTCACTGCAAAAAAAAAAACAAAAAACGAAACATTCATGCTTAAGTCAAAGTCATTTCTTTTGAATTCTGTCGTTGTCTCTCAGTTTGTACTTTTTTTTCTATTTGAAAATCAGTCTTTCTGAATTCAGTAGAGTTTCTCACAGCATGAGAGAGCTTCAAAGTGTTCCTCTATGGTCTGGTCCAACGCTCCTCTCACCCAACTCCCAGTTGTTTAAGAGAGCAAAAGCTCAGCAGTGCAGTTAAACACATAGATCCACCCCAGTACCAACCAAGGGTCTGCTTTTTAGAAAAAGGGCCTCTCTTACTCTTTTGCTTTCAATCCCCAGCTTCTCTCACTTCTTTCCTCTTACCTTGGACTCTGACTCTCTCTCTCCCCTCCCCCTTTTTCACCCACTCCTTCCCCCTCCATAGATCTCATTAAACCCAGATAGTCATCTCTGTTTCCCTCCACACCTCTTTCTCCCGTCTACTGTAACTGTGCAGCTCCCTCATTGTACAATTTATCTTTTGCTCGCTCTCTCGCATTCACTCAACCTGTCAGTTATCTCACTCTCACCATCCCTCTATCATCATTTACCTTTTCTCATCCCCAGCAACTTGAGCTGTCCTCACTCTTCACCCAGCACTCCATCCCAGTGTCCTGTGCTTCCTCGCTTTCTCAGCAGCTCGGGTCCCAATCGCCCCCTTTGCCTTACACCTCTCTCCAGATGTAGTGATTGATGCCAAGCAGAAGCTCTGGGCCATCCCTCCTACTGCACACGTAGGGACATCATGCTGAATCCAGAAGAGATGCCATTACCCCAGAAAGGAAGCTGAAGTGGATGGTGGCTGTGGAGGGTTTGGCGAACAAACCGTGCCCACCCATGTCTGATGGAAGGCAGGCTTTGGGGCCCCTTGGTGGGGAACATGAATTGGTACACTGGAGTGCTCATTATGGCTCTGTAGGGACTGTCCTGCAGGGCATCTTCCACTGTGTGGCTGTGGAGCTCATTACGCCAGGCAGCCGCCGGAGCCCAAGGCATCCAGGAGAAGCAGAGCTTGTTGCAGAAATAAAAAAAGGGGAGGGATACCCAGATTACCCTCAATCAGACGCACCTGTAGACCTCCAGCGCCTCCTTCCTCATTGCCTTCCGTGAGGACCCAATACCCTCCCTGATGCAGGCATACACCCCCCACCCCCACGCACACACACACACACACACCCACACACCCCACACGCGCACACACTCTTGCTTCTGTAATTATTGCAATTGCTTCACTCAACTTTCATTCCTGAGATCGGAGCGGCACAGTTTGCCTGCTAATGAGAAACTCAAGCTATGAACCAAAGGTGTTATTTATTTATTTAAATATTTATTTAAACGCACTATGTGTGATATCAATTATTTAAATTAGCATGATTTTAGCACATTGCGCTTCTGCAAAGCTCTCACTGCAGCTCCTCGTGTCATTGGCATTCCAATCACACTGCATTCCTCAAGATGGTGGAAGGGAAGTTAATTAAGTTTTTATGTGACATGTGGACCAAAATGAAGAAAATCCGATTCGAATGGACTGTTACTGAAACTGTAGGTGAGGCACATAGAAATGTCATTACAGAAAGGTGGAGGTGGGTGGGTGTTTAATCAATTTGGCTACTTATTAAGACATTACATCTCAGCATATGAGAGTGAATACAGTGCTCTGGTTTATTATCATACTGGAGCAGAATTTTTTACCAACTGTACCACTGTTTCTCCACATGTAACCTGATGTCAATTTCCTGCTACAGAAAAAAGTGTTAGACCTCATCTACACGTATTTGCATTCAAGGTGTTATTGACTATCATTTGTAAGGAAACCATGTACTTCTAAATGACACAACCAGTCAGTCTTGACTTTCATGCAAGTTAGAAGGCGGACGGCTAAAGTCTGCGTTGAGTGCTACAGAGATGTACACTGGGGATTAATAAGAACAAGAACAATGTGATGCGCATGGCTGAGCAACTTTTGTGTTTCTCTCCTTCCTTGAACAACTTCAGGTGCTCAGACGGTCTTTGAAACCAACTGTCAAGCTGTTGTCTGTGCAGACAGCGTACAAAGAGTTTATCTAAAACATGCATTTAGTTTTTGGTGCACTCAAACAAATCTGCTGCTTGGCTCATGCCTTTTGAGTTACACACTTTAAGACAGCAAGTTTTACTCATTTCACTGCATAACACCTATAGCGCCAGTCAGAAGTTTAGATACATTATTTACTGACATAAACAGCAGATTATTTTTGCGTTCAGGACTCTTGTTTTTAAAACTCACTCTAGTTGTTTGTCCTGTTATTAGTTCATTCTGAAAAGAAAAGTTCAAATGTACCAATAAAGGTGAACAATTAGTTGTATTTATGGATATGTTGATCATCTATAAACTTCTAAGAAACACTTTACCTTAAGTCAAAACAACAGTAGGAGTGGTATTATGTTTAAATATATGCAATTCAAAATAAGTTATTACACTTGTGCATATGTATTAATTGTTTTTATGTTGTAACCAGGTTGCTGTGTGTTGCAGACTTCTGCCCAGGTCCCTCTTGAAAATGAGATCCTGATCTCAAGGGGGTTTACCTGGTTAAATAAAGGAAATAAAAAAATAAAAAAATAATAATATTACTAACTGGAAATTAATACACCTAAAACCCAAAGAATAATCATTTAATTTCTTTGGTTGCTAAAACATCCCACCCACCTCTCTTTGCCATGCCACACAGCAGATTTTGCCTCAATTAAATTAATTCGCCCACTTATGAAGTAGATTCTTAAAATTATGGCTTCCGGCATCTGCATAAACATTTGCAGACATTTTCTGCCAGAATTAATTTTCTTGTTTCTTTTAATAAACATTGTAAGCTAGTTTGTGGTAAGAAATGGCTTAAGAAAAAAATGATAATATTTTTACAAGAAACTTTGCGACAAAAGAAAACGCGTATGGTCACATAAATATCTAACAAGCCTTGTCGACTATCATAGAACGTGGCCTCATTATTTCAGCTTGATGAGCTGCCACACCTGACAGAAATGTGACACGAACAACAAAAACAAAACATTTGTGTTGAGAGGCTGATCAGCCGGCTCCCTCGGTGCCCAGTCAGAAGACTTGCTTCGTGGGTTACACAGCAGCAGCACCATGGGGGGATTTCTACTTCAAAGAAGTTGTCATCTCCTAACGTGGAATAAAGTGGTGAAACATCCAACAAAACACCCAGCTTTATTTGTGTTTTATCTCTGAATTTCCTCGATAAAAAGGAACTGGCACATGTTTTGTTTTGCCGGTAGTAGAAAGGCTAAAAGGTGAAATGAAGAAACAAAAGCAGGAAACAGAAAAAAGGCACTTTAGATGGGGACTGGTGCATTTTCAATCTATGTCACGGCCACAAATAAAGCTCCAGTACATAGTCACAAAACCTGCCACCCTGTGAAACCTGCATTTGTGTTTCTTGCTTCCTGTTGTTTCTAAGCTCCTCTTCAAAACTGAAATTGTCGTAGCTCATGACAGAGATACTAAAACTGAAATGTCATAAATTACTCCTACCTACAAGATGATGGATTGCATTCATCAGCTGCTGGTGTGTTCTCATCAAACCCCTCAGAGGAGATACTCTAATTTGGAATCACTAAATACGTCTTAATTTTTCCGCCATTGCTCACAGGATCAAAAGGCAAAACTGATGTTAGTTCTTCATGCAAGATTAGAAAAATATAATGCTGGCTAAGAGGACAATTCTGCATTAAAACATATTTTTTTCTATGGGATATACAATATTTGTTGAAAAACTAAATTTTAGGTTTTCATTAGCTATGAACCCTAATCATTCAAATTAACTGAATAACTGGTTGAAATATATCACTTTATCTAAAAAGGTTGTGTTTACCTTTTAAAGTAAGCCATTAAATGCAATTACGTTTTTATTGATATTTAAATTTGTTAGGATGCACAGATGTATATCTAGATCTAGATGCTTTATACAGAATGACAGTGGAGAG
The DNA here is from genome assembly GCA_903066815.1 of Brachyrhaphis roseni. Classification (NCBI taxonomy): domain Eukaryota; kingdom Metazoa; phylum Chordata; class Actinopteri; order Cyprinodontiformes; family Poeciliidae; genus Brachyrhaphis; species Brachyrhaphis roseni. The sequence continues at coordinate 16,928 of CAEFZY010072680.1, read as the reverse complement.
TTCGCTCTAGTGTTTCTTTTCTTCAGGCAGCAAGAAGTACATTTATTTTCATTAGGTGGGCTTGGTCAGCAGTCTAGGCCCTTGTGTTCAGTAATGGAGCATACAATTGCATGCTTTTAATAGACTCCCAGCGATGAATAAATGATACATCCAGATCTGTGTGATAGATTTTAAACAATCCACCCGCTTGAGGCTTTCTGAACTGTCTCTACGGCAGCAAAACAAAAATTCTAGACTTACATCTATTTTTATCCTATTTATTTAAGTGAGATCAATGGACTTTGGGAGAGTTCAACAACAGCAAAAGCAGCTTGCTGGCACATGTGCTGGACCTAATATCCACAGCATTTCTTAAAATATCAGGACCTTGAGTAATGAGGCAGAGGACTTAGTAAAGCAATCATGCCTAATGTAAAGCTGTAATGAAAACAAACTATACGCAGAGGTGCAACACTGAGCATTAATGAAATTACAGAGTTGGAACTCAGTAGACTCCTGTCTGTGCGGCGCGATAAAACAGGACAGGACAGGAAAGCAAGCGAGGCATGCGAGTCACAGTCACAATTACTATTTCATTAAGGAGCTGCTAACCATTGGCAGGCATTCTCTGGCATTGTTGTAGGGAGGCTGGCATGGCACCGGAAGATGAGAAAAGGAGGGAGGGATGAGGGCTTAGGATAGCGAAGAGGGGAAGTAAGAAGGAAGAGGGGGAGGTGGGCTTTTGGTGAGAGGAAATATGGTGTAATTTGGGTCATCTCCCAGTCTGCATGGGGTCGAATGACAGAGCCACAGTACCTAATCTGTAAACCCATATGCTGAATTAATTGCTCTAATCTGGAGACAAAAGGGACCATATAAGATACGGAAAAAAATATAAATGAAAAGAAATAAATAGCATTTCTCTCATTCAAAGTAGCATGTATTTAAAGAAACTGAAGCTACCTGTCAACGGTGGAGCCAAGAGTTGTGTTTAGAGGGTGTGTATGGGGACACACTCCAAAGCGTGTGACTGTTGGAGGGGGAGGGACACATCTCCGATACCACATTTGAAGCAGCCTGTCGCTTTGACTCAATGGCGCCTTGGAGACTACAACCCACCGAGCTGAACAGCGCATATGTATGTCTCATAGCAACTTTTCACACACAGCCATGGGCCAACACACATTGTCTAATCAACAACAATAAAGCTAACAAATTCTCCTCAAGCAGAGATGAAAAAAAGAAAAAGTAGCCCCTTGATACCATCTCCAGGGTAACTTAATCTGCTCAGGAAAAGCACATTTTGATCAATGTAAAATAAAAAATGGTGACAGAATAATCAGGTTGAAACTGATGCTACTTGTTGGTTGATTCCATAACAAAGCGACAAAATTCCTCCTATGGTGATTCGCATAAAAGTTAAATTGGGCCATTTTAAGTTTAGTTACCAGAAACTTGGGCAGTTTTATGAGGCAATTTTTCCTAACCTGCAATAACATGCCAGGTAGAGAGATAGTACTCACTGAATGGACCTTTTGTGGGGGGAAAGTGCTAAACATTTATTCCAGATTAAGCATTCCCTGCAGTCTTCTCAGTGTTCTCCCAATTTAGTCATATTTTCTGATAACTTTAAATGATAAAATATTAGAAAAAGTATATTTTTATTACTCAGCACAACTTTTAATTTTCCTGAGGTTGAATATTAAAGTGCTTACCACACTTACATTGCAATAGAATAATAAAATCACCTAACTTTTGTGAGAACTAAAAGAAAAACAGACGTTCACTTTTAGTGTTTCAAATGATTTTTTGTACAACTTGTGAGATGCCATTCCAAGTAATCAAAATATCTGCTACTTTTATTGTTAAACAAATGATATGTAAAAGAAAAAGGCAACTACTCTTCCTTGGGTAGCTCTTGCTCCTTTAGGATATGTCCCTTCAAACCATCATTTCCTGAAACCACACCCATACAAAAAAAAAAAAAAAAAAAAACTTTTAAAAGCACATGCGAGGTCAGCATGACTCTTCTGGCCCTTGCACAGAGTAAAAAAACTCAAATAAAAAGAGATGGGGTCTCTTAAGATCACGGGAGGATTAAAGAGATGTAAAATGCAACCTGAAAGGCAGCAGAAACATAAACAAATGATAACTTATGTGGAAATGATCAAAAATCACACTTATTATTTTTAATTTATTATTATTAATTTTTAAATCACCTTCAGTTTGCTTGGCCACCTCTGCAGTCATTAAACAGTGGCTGATGGCGGATAATTGTGCAGGTGATACAGTGCACTTTATTCATCTCACTTTATGTGTACCTGGGTATGTTAATAGGATTTCAACTCAATTTATTCAAGTGCTGATCAATGGCATGCAATCTCTGCACTTCATGCATTATGTATTTTAATGGAACTCTCTTGCTTTATGGCTGAATGGCTAAAGGTTAACAGTCCCAATAGGTAGGACTCCCTGAAGACTAATCTGAACTTCAAATACAGCTTTTTCTTTCCACTTCACATGGGAAAAAGTGCACAACAACAGGAAAAAGTTGTTTTTATCACCACGTCTTATGGCTCATTGAAGGAATGGAGCGTTCTATATTTCCCCTCACATCGTATGCTGACTTTAATGTGAATGTAAATGCTCACAGACGTTTTGCTCTCCGTAGGAAGTGAGGCAGAATAAAAGAGGTGTTAGAGGATGGGGAATTAGTGAGAGGGCCACAGGCAGAAGGGTGGGGCTAGGGAAAAGAAAGAGGATGGGAAATGATTAGAGGAATGTGTAGGTGGGTTAAAGTGAAAATGAGAAAATCGAAGGCAGAAGAGATAAGGCTGCTGGGATAAAATCTCAAACCAACAGACAAGGATATGTCACAGCTTTCATGATTATCTACTTGAACTGTCATTTTGATATTAAAAATTACTCATTTCACCAGCAAGAGCTTAAGTATTTTTCTCTCCAGTTTAATATGGAAAACATCCAGGCATCTCTGAGGGCCCCTGTGTCTCTCTCCTGCCACTCCTTGCACAATAAAGCACAATGGCCTGCCATGCTATTCCCATGATGAGATTCCCTCTGGAATAAGAGAGGACTGTGAGATAAAAACCCCTCCAGTCCTCACTAAATCTAGAAATGGAAGACAGAAAAAGCATAAGACATATTCTGAGGGGTCAAAAAGCAGTTCTCAACTTATTGTGTTCTCAGTCATCTAGATTTGCCTTTGGCCTTATAAAAAATTATGTTAAGCTGCCCAAGAGGTGACTTCTTTTAGTCTCTCTGAAACTGAAGATTTTAGGAGCCATTTTCCCCCCCACTTTGTCAAGTGCCTTTCTAAGACATGCATTATGCATGAAAAATATTAGTAGTCTAATGGATTGTTGAGAGGATGTAAAATTTGATCAGTGGTTATTTAGACACAATCAAATGATGAAAGACCGAAAATGCAATCGGGGCTGTTTTCTGGGCAGAAATGGACAAACGCTGCAGTGCCCCCCGCTTGTCTGAACGAGTATGGATCATACTATGGGGAGGTTTTACAATCACATAAACAAGTACAGATTCACAAATCAGTTTCACACAAATTAATGAAAACGACTCTGATGTGTACAATCAGAATTTAGTTGCATTTGCTGCCGTTATAATTCTGACATTGTTTTAGTTTCACATGAATGAAAGTGGATTATGGGTTAGATGTATGATTGCTTAGGGAATGGGAGTATTTGGCAGTGGGAGTGAAGGCTCAAAGCAGTCAGAAAATCACTTAGTCCACAAAAGATTCCAGTTAGAAACATGACGTATAACCTGTAAAGAAGCACTTGACTTCAACACAGTCTGAAAAAGGTTCCAGCCATTTTAACTGGCGCCATCAGTCTCCTTCAGGTAATGCAATTAGATGCCACTAATATCTTGGGATGCTCTTTAAACTGCAAATGCACTTTTGCTAAATAGCACACATGGTAATAACTAGTGACAACACTAAAGGAGCCAGACTGAATAAGCTTTTGCATGTGATTGGTTGGAGTAACTGCACATGCAGAATGGTCCAAAAGTGATTGAAATCAGGAACTGAAATTAGATGTTACCTAAATCTATGTTGGCGTGTTTTTGCCTGTGTTTGCCAGGCAAAAAACATCACCTTTGATTTGAAAGCTGGGTCTAGGTGGTTCAAGAGTAGAATTACATATTTTCTCATGTAACCAAATTCTATAAACAAACCATGGGAATCTTTTGACTTACGGGGGGCATTTGCTCAGTACTGAACCTGAGGTTCTTTCTCAGCTAAAAATTAAATTATAGGTCTTAGAAGTTTTTGTTTTCACACTTGGCATATAGAATCTGTTTTAATCAAAGTCTATATAATAACAAATCACAATAGTAGAGGGTGCACTTGACTTTTTAATTCATTTTTAGAATTATTTACAGCTTTTGGACAAACTTGTTAAAAGTGTTGCTATACATGAAAATTCTTTCAAACAAAAAAGTTATTTGACCAATCTTATCCCAAGTAATGGTTGTGGCAGCAGAAGTTTTGGTCATTACATTTTATGGCATTCAAACAAAGCCAGAGATTCTCAGTTCCGGTCCTCAGGCATTACTGCCCTGCATGTTTTAGGTGTTTTCGTTCTGCTACAAACCTGAATAAGTAGGTGAACAAGCTTCTGTACGACGTGATTTCATGCAGAGGTGGTCATGCAATCATTTGCATCAGGTGTTCTGGAACAGAGACACATCTAAAATATGCAGAGCTGTGGTTCCTGAGGACAGGAATTAAGAAACACTGCTATAAGGACATCTGTTTTTGACTTTAAATGCACTCAATTACCTGGAAACACATTAAAATGTCATGAGCCAAATAACCAATAGTTATATCAAAACATAGACTAAGCATTATAACATTAGCCCAGCACTTTAGCAAACTGCTTCCATTAAAATATTGGCAGCAGGAGCAAGGTAAGAGTTTATTCAAGATTGTGCTACTATATGTGCAATAATAAAACTATGCCCAATTTGTGTTTTATTGAACATTAGCGAACCTATATTAGCCTTATCAGAGTGACATGTAAAACTGAAAAAAACCTGAGTATTGCAGCATTCTGATCACATTAACTTCAGTGAAGTAAAGGTCTGTGGTTCAGTATCATCAAAGACCTTTTTCTGAAATGACAGATCAGTATTGGGAACAAAAAGCCTTGTTCAGGACATCCCTAGTGGACCTACCGTGCTTAACGCTCAGAAATACACAGACATAAAGTGGACTGAGAAAATGCCACGGGGCACCATATATTAGGAATCAAAAGTTCACTGAATCATTCCAATCTTAGCCTGGATCTTTTCACTTGACGGATTAACTGGAAAATCAAAGGACACAATACTATATAACTAAATAAGGCCGATCAGTAGCTCAGATAGCAACTATGTATCCAAAAGACCAGAGATAGAGAGGCAGAGAGGCAGGGAATGGGATCTGCTTCTTGCTGTTACTGTTCCCCTGAAGGCAGTGTAAGGATAAATCTTCTGAGGGATTATCCCAGCTACACAATGTTCTCTGTTCTGCCCATTGTATGCCTCTTTAAGCACAACTGATAAATTAGTTATTTATATTGTAAATGGATCAAAGTCAAACAGTGGATTTTCTTTTGATTTGTCTGGTTTGGGAAGCATTGCAAGTAATCGGCTTCTGTTTGCACTCCCCCAGCCAGATTCTGTGGCATAGACAAGTACGAGGCGTGACAATGTGGCGTTTTAGCCAGAAGTTTGTCTACTGTGTTTTTGTTTAGTTTTATTTTTTTACTCTACCGAAGGTGTCTTTGCAGATGTGATTTTCAGACCTAACAATTTCAGCTGGTTTTCATTCTAAAAGAAGGGCTGTTAGCCAGCAGGAGTTAGACAATGCCATGCAGTTGAACTACCCACTTATGTTCCACTACCCTCATTTCACTCTGCCTGTCAGTTCAATGGGAGCCCAAATCAGTTTTTAATGACTTACACATGGGATCAGATATCTTTGTAGGATTCCTCCTGCATTTAATTTAAGGTAAACTAATAGCTTCATTTATTTGCAATTAGAAAAAATAATATCCTGCTTCAAAAAGAGTATCATCTTTTCCCCTTTTGCACCAGCAGCTCTCTCTTCAATAGTTCATGAATTTTAATTCATCTGTGGTGGTTAGGTCAATCCCCCAGCTGTAAGAGACGACAGAGAATTCTAGTCAAATTGAATTACGCTCGGTGTTTCACTGCTCTTACCCCCTACCTTCCTCATTTCTTTTTCTCTTCCACCTTACACCCCAGTCCAATCGTTAGTGTGTCCTTATTTTTTTAAGTCAACTACCTATAGACAGCAGTAAGCTGTGTGGCTGTGTGTTAACTCTGGTTGGCCCCACCACAAGTAAATGACTGGCACTTGATGTTTGAAGAGAAAGGATGAAATAAAATAAATCAAACAGATATCAAACAGATAACACACAATAATCTTCGCTTTGCTTGAGAATGCGTCTTGACAGAGTTTTATGTTTTATCTTTGAAGTAGTCAAGGACAGATACTTTTAGAGGTAGTTAAATCCTAAGTATTAAGAAATACGTTTCTGAGTGTACCTTTTAGTACGATTTTTTTGTCAACCCTAACAGAGGATGTTACTATAAGTTTTCTGCTAAATCAATCTGATGTGGCAGGTAGCTCATCATGTTATCACAGAGCTCCATGTGTGAGGCCCTGCACTCTGAAAATAGCCTACAGAGCTATCATTCATATTAAAGCAAGCAGTCACTGTCATATTAAAAAAATAAATAAATAAAAATTCTTAGGGAGAAAAAAAAAGTCACGTCAGTGAATTAGCTGCCGTGGACTGTTAAGGTGACCCACATTACACCGAGTCATCTGTATGACCTCTAAGGTGTTATCTTCAAAAGGAAAACAGCGCACCTGCCCTCTTCCTCTCCTTCCCACTTCCTAGGATGCCTGAAAATATCTGACTTTGCAAAGAGTCAGTCGAGCTGGATTTGAAACATCACATTACATTTTCAAGGTCAGAGTTTGTGTTGGGTGTATGGCATATAATGGGTTTAAGATAAATTTTGAGAATACTTTTTCAGCATCACAGATCCCACCAAATATGCAGAAGCCTATGTTTACTGACACCAGCTGTATAAATATCTCCAGATAACTTAATCTTTTATTGCAGCAGCATAGTCTCACACTTAACATGCAGAATACCACATAGCGCCCTTTAACTTAAAATATCCCATGGGAAGAAATCACCAAAATCACTGGCTGCAAAGTTATTGGTACTCCTATTACTAATTAGCTGTACAACCTTTTTTTTCCCCTGTAGAACAGTACTTCTACAGGGGAAAAAAAGTGTTTACTTGAAATAAAGAAGTAATGATGCTATGCTCCTTTAATGTTCTCAGGGCCTTGGATAAAGAAACACAACCACAACATTACAGATTATTCATTATACTTAAAAGTGAGGATGAGATGCTTTTGTACATTCACCTGGTGTGTTTATAATAAAAAATCAACTTTAGTCTCATCTAACCAAAGCACTTATTTTCTAATCTCCACATTGTGTTACACTTGTGGTGGTAGTATTGATAAGCATATTTTGTTTTTGGTATAAATTTGAAACAACTGATTTGCTTTGAGGCAACATCTGGACTAATGGACGCCATTCTTTGCCACGTCCCTCTAACAGTAAGCTCTAACAATATTTGCTACCTTATGGTGACCATTGGTATAATAAATAGAGCTTCATAATTATACCCAAGGGAAACAACAAATAATAGATTACATATAAACTTTTCCAAGAAAGTCTAATTAAGGTTAAAAAATATATATTATTACCATAATATGTCATCCTTTCTAAAAAGTAACAAAAGTTAAAGGTCGGATTTATAAAACCTTATGATGACCGGGCTGCCAATTAAAGTGAGAAATATTGTTGAATGATGGTCAGCCGGTCTTACATAGCAATATACTGAGGCACCACAATCTCTTTGAAGATGAAAAATACGTTTTAGAAATGGCTACAATTGCATTTGAAGTTGCAATACAACTAAGTCATCTTGAACATTAAGATTGTGATACCGGTTAAGAATGTGTCCTTAACTTGCATTGTGGAGCACTTTGTCCTTCACTGACCTGGATCATCAACTGTAAACTCATTAGAAAGAGAACACCAGATGACAAATACCCAAGGATCATGCTGAGCATTCATCTGCCACATTTGTCTGAGTGACAAAGCATTTCCTGCTGGGCGAGAGGGTCATCTTACAGGATTGACATGTACGTAGCCAATGGCCATACACTGTACAAAACTCTGAATCATCTCCTTTGATCCTGATGATGGCTTTCGTAATCTATTATGGTAGCAGAAATAACTGTTAAAGGGCATAGTTATCCATTGACTTCCACTGAGTCCTAACTGACATTACCTTAAGGCAGACTCTGGGCTACATTTCTTCATTTGTTTAAGAGATAAGCAGTTGTACGCCGACAATTGGATGGAAGAACACTGTAAATCAACCAGATAAACTGGACACCCCTGGCAATTGCTTTGTTGTGCCTAAAAATAGTGGTTCCCAGTGGTCTGTCTTGGAAAAAAGCAGAGGCACACTTCATTATTTCATTATATCCCCTCACTCTGATTTACATACACACCAGAGGAAGAGAAATTCTTATCTGAATATCGTGGCTGCAAAGAGGAGCTGTGGACTGATCCCCAGCAGAGCGACCCACCACGCACGCATGCACGCACGCATGCACGCACGCACGCATCGAAACACATTCATACACACATTAAAAGCAAACCCGAAACTCACTGGCATCCCACTCTCAAGAGGCAGACATGATCTCATGTTATCCCTGTTTCCCCTTAAGCATTAAGATATGTGTGCATCATGTCACTGAGATTTGGACTGTGAAGCTCAGCCTTTACAGGCTCTGTGATAAATTATGTATCAAGGAACTAAATAGAATTTAATGTGACACAAATACCGGATGCAGCGTTGCATAATTTTTTTTTCCCCGACTCTTCATTCACCTGATGTTTCTATTTTTTTCCGTAAATGAGCACACAGTTACATGATTAAATATTCCGATGGATTTCCTTTGCCTAGCTGTAGATTCTTTAGTCAACATACAGTAGGACTCTGTGACATGGAACTGACTTATGCATCTTCACTAATACGTATCTTTGAACTATTTGTTACCTCAGTGAATCTTGACTGGTGCAGCCAGGATTCTGAGTCAAAAGGTATGTTGCAATATTGGACACATGAGAAGCAGATTTTATTGATTGCACTCACAGTCATATTGTTATCTGGTCTAAAACAAAAGTGAAAAGTCTCTCTAAGTGAAATGCTTCAAGCTGCTTCTGGCCATAAAAATGAATTAGGGAGGTAGTCTTTTGGACTGTGGACATGTATGTTAAATATTTGCAGGATGTGATTAAATTTAGAATATAATAAAGAAAAATCATAAAGGAAACTAGTAACTTATGGGCTTAAACATATACAGTATGTTAGCAGAAATATTGTTTCTTTGTTTCCACACAGTAATAAAATAGGAAAATGTGGGTTCTGTTTCATGGCTCTGTGGGTATATTTAATCATTTTGACACTTCACCTAAACATATTATGACTGGCTAATGCTTGCATTTAGAAAGATTCCTGCAAAAGAGGGCCATAAAACTGCAGAAGGCGGCTGTTGTGAGTCATTGGAGGAGTGAGGGGGTGGTGGTGTAGGGGGTCACACAAATGTGGTGTGTCTGGGTGACCTTAATCACTTCCAGGTTCATCCAGACTCGGATTTCACTTGTGTGCCTCATTTCAGGTCAATGCCTCAAAGTCGAAGTAGGGCACAGTCATTATCTGAGGGAGCATAACGCAATCATCCACACAATACAATAAGGTCGGCACAATTCACTGAAGTCAGTGAAGTGTTGTCCATTACCTTTGGGTTTAAGCATGTGTGCTCCATCCACCAGCACCTGTCTATAATGTACTTCATATGTGCAACTCTCACAACTCTCATGACAATTTATGTTTTGCAGAAAAAACATTTGAAGTCTGGACATAAGAACTTCATGAAGAGAATAAAGAGAATTTTGTGAGATAAGCGAGTCATATTAAATGGAGGAATTATACTTCCAGAAAAAACTGCAAAAATGCTGAAACACTTAGTTTCTTTAAATCAAGGCTGAACACCCATTTGTTTAGAAGTGCCTTTGATTAATAACAACTGGAACATCATAAGCTGGACTCTTGTTTCCAACCTGTCATTGTTTTCCTTTACTTTGCAATAAAATGTTTTTGCTTGTTTGTTGCTTTATTTTCCTTTTAATCATGTAAAGCACTTTGAAATTCCCTGTTGCTGAAATTATGCTACACAAATACAGTAAATCACTTTGCTTTGCCTTTCCAAGATGTCACAAAATGAAAAATAAAAAAGACCACAGACTGTATTTACTGTTACAGTGTGATTTTTGAATAACAGAAATGACACCGCATTTGGTTGGTTTTGCATTTGGTTACTCACACAGTCCTGTAAACTAAGGCCTAAGCTACACTAATTTGGATGCTTTTAAAATCTTTTTTTTTTTTTTTTTTCAATGTTGGTTGAGATTCTAGTCAAAAATTAGCACCTACAATGTGCCAGGAGGACAGGTGGCATTGACTTTATAAAAGCTAAAGTTTTATGAAAAGAATTGCACATAATTTAAAAGAAGAACATCACTGATTTAGAACGGCTAAACCACATCTAAAGCATTGCTGGGATAAAGATCCCCCCAAACTAATTGCAGTTTATGTTTGTTTTAGCATTTTTTTACCATTTTCTCTCAATTTATAACTTTTTGAGTCTTTACTTAGGGTCTAACAGAAACAGCAAGACAGATGTGAAACAACCTAATAAGATGTCTACTCTGTTCTTTCTAACACAAGAAGTCAAAGTGGGAATATGCAAAGTGGACACCCAAAAAATTCATTCAAGTTCAAATATAAATGCACTTTTCTTGACTTTGACTTTACAATTTGTTTATGTTGTTTTTAACCAGATAATTACATCAAGATATTGAAACTGATATATATTTTAACCTTCCCATGGTCTAATGGGTGGGGTCTTTTAGATTTTTACTCACACTGACCCCATAAGTTTTTTTTTGTATGTTGTTTCAGAAATTGATGGTCTAACGGGACAAACCCCTTGCTTCCTTGCTGTCTGACCGTGACATTTTTCACGATCCTTCTGAGCGTCGCACTAAGATCGGGGAAGGGTTAAATATTTCCCTGTGAGAAAGGGCTGAAATCTGAGCATAAGTTGCCAAGGGGATCAAATAACCAGCATCCCTAAGTGAGTGTGAGAAATGTAGACGTAAAGCCACTTCACCTCTTAATGACTGTCCCATTATTCAAATGTTGCACTCCCTCTATCACTGAAAACTATCCGAAAAATGTGTAACAGTATGAATGAGTGATCTTGGGAATGGGTTGCTGCTCTTTTTTGAAGACTGCATGTGCATGAATTCTTTATGAACGTTGGTGAATATCACACGCATTATTTACGAAGACTCTTCAAAATATCCTCTATTCTATTATCCTTTCATGTGTTAAGCTCCAGCCAGCACTCAGCTTTACTGCGGTGTGTATGCTTTGTATGGTATAGCATCTGAAGCACAAAGATACCTAGTATCACACATTAAAGCAAGCTGTTAATTGGCAAAATATGTTTAAGTAGAAAAGTGATGAAGTCAAAGCACAGAGATGCTGGCTTTTGTTTTCTCTGAGATATGTGGTTCCATTCTAACACTGACAAAAAAAAAAAAAAGAATCCAAGCCTCTAACTGAACCACAGGATGTTTTACCACTGTCTGGCATTAGCTTAATGTGGTTCACCATCTGAGAGTTAATGGCTCTGCACAAACCCGCTTGCTGGTAATGATTTTCAAGCATATGACATGTCGTACATTTTCATCTTAACCAACGCTTTGAGTAGCACCAGACTGATGACAAAGATAAATGTAACCATTAATCATTACAAGTCAGATAAAGAGATCCATCCCTACCTGTAATATTTTTTATGTCTGCTTATGAATTGTTTTTAGTAAATCGTCAACTCTCAAATGCTTGCTTAAGGGGTTTACTCTTGACCCTTCTTCTGCTCCCATATCTATAGCCTGAGAAGGGACAAAGACTATTTGTATGTCTTTGTGTGAATGTGCAGATTAACTTTGCAGAGTTTAGTGTTATACATTTGTGCCCACTGCTTGTCTTATTGTGTTTCTATCCCTAGATTTGTGCTTGACAGCCATGTGCGATATCCTGTTAGCTCAGAAAAAGAAACAAAGCAGAAAAGATTGAATAAATTCAATGTTTTGGTTAAACAGTTTCTCAGTATGTGCAAATGCTTTCAGTTAGCCCACTTATGCCATGCCCAGGTCTAATTAGTCAATGGGCTGATCTCATTTGTTCAAATGCTTTTGCTGCAGGTGTCCGGTCCAAGCTGAGAAGATTGCCCGAGGCATTAGGTTAGGGTGGTAGGCTTAGAAAGCCAATATGAACGACTTGATGGTTGGAATGCAGCAGTGGTCCCCAGCACATATGCATGCTGTCAAAGATTTTGCACAGCAACTGTTCCTAAAAATTGCATTGCAGCTATTATTTCAAATTAAAGCAAATTTTTTTCCCTGCTTAACAGGAGAGCAAGTGCAGCAATTACATCTGTAAGAATAAATATTAATATTAATTAGGATATTATTTTCTGTACTTCAAAAACTGAATAAAGCATATTCAAGTGCAGCCGACTGAAAAGCAGAAATTAGAAGAATGTCCAGTTCATTTCTACACCATTTGCAATTGAAGCAATCAGGAACTAATAACAGGCATCTGCATCCTGTGTTCATGGGGGAATTCTGTCAAGACTGAAAAAAAAGGCAATTGTCTGCACTCTCCCGATTATCTCTTGCAAAAGCTTATAATCTGGCTGAAAGTACTTAAAGAGTCAAGCAGCAAAATAAACAACATTGATTGTCATCCCACTGTTCTTTTTTCCCCCCAAAGAGGACCATGCAGTGAGGGAGGAGTTTAGAGGCTAAGGTTGTGCTTTCCTCCGTCAGCGCCATCTGCTTGGGCAAATGTTAAGGCAGGCTAAATACCCCCTGAGTCCTCTGTTCAAACCAGATTATCAGCTATTCTAAGGAGGCGGACGAGCATCTTATCATCTCCCAATCTCTTTTACTAAGGCAAATCAAGAATTCTCCTCAAGGATTACCCGGATTAGGAAGGACACAGACATAACCCCTCTTGGACAAAGTCTATAAGTTGTTGCCTTGTCTTTAAGTCTATTTCCCTTCAGCTTGCAAACAAACGGCTGCCTCTTGTCATGAGATGGCCATCCGTTTCCCTTCAGACTATATAAAGTTTCCAGAGGAGAGGTCTCACATTGTGCAAATATGAGTTAATCTAGATATTGGATATTGGAAAATTGTTGAAATATTAATTTATTTTACTAATTCAATACTATGAAAATATTATACTAATTCATCACAAACATATATTTAAAGACAGTGTTGATTGATGTTTTTACAGCATGAGCAGGGTTCAAAGCCAGCTGGAAAATGAAATCAGGATCCACCTAAAGCTTGTCAACATGAAAACGTTTAGTGCTCTAAAATCTTAGGGTAGACCACTGTCCTAACTTTGGACTTGATAAAACACATTATACTAAGAGCAGTAGATGATGACTCCCAAAATCATGCAGCAGAAACTTTGTTTAGACTTCAAGTAACTTAAATTCCCAGTCTTTTCAGTCTGCCTCCAGATTTTCACATTTCTGTTTGTAAAATGATATGTAAAATTGACTTCCATCTAAAAAAAACTTTTTGACCAAACTTTTTGTAGACCTTTATAGAGCAATGGTCTCAAACTGCAGTCCTCAAGGGCCAGAATCCTGCAACTTTCACATGTGTCACTTTTCCTAGACACTTAATGAAATTGCAACACTGCCTCACTAGCATGTGCAGAAGCAGAGAGACATCTTGAACTTGTAGGACACCAGTCCTTGAGAACTGGATGATGGCTGTCTGCTGGACAGCTGTTCAATCAGTTATTTTCTTCATGATTGGGTAGGCCATAACAAAAAATGCAAGCATTAGAAATATTTTTTTTTTTATTTGACTTGTGGAATTTTCTAATTTCCTGAGGAACTAATTTTGCCTTTTCATTGGCTGTAAGCTGTGCTAAATAAAATACAGAAACATATTGCCACAGGTAATGAATTGATATTATTTAACTTTTCTATTGAAATAATGAAATACCTTAAAATGCAATTATATTATAATATAATAATGTGTTGATTTATTGAGCTTCACCTAGACCCACAAGGACAATAAATTTAATTTGTCCTTGTAACTATTGTTAAATGCATGTTTTTTTTATTAATCGGTCATCAACCCTGGCTACATCCGAGATATTCGTTTGCTTCACACAACTCCTACAGTATCACATACTTTTAAATTGCAATGTAAAGTGCACTTACAGGATTCAGTTGCGTGCAATATTGCTGCAAATGCCTCTTGCTGCATGGTTGAGTGAATATAAAATGAGTGAGGGTTTTAAATGCAAAGATCCTTTGAGTACATTTCCTCACACACACGCACACCTGCTGGCTGAAATAATAACAATAACAGACAAAAACAGAAATACACAGAGAAACCTTGGTTATTTCAATTTTGTCTTATCCCTGTAGAATTTGTCTTTGTGTTCCAGTGGATTACACTTTAAAGTACATGGGTAAAACAAAGGCTGAAACCATGTAATTGCCCCAAAGAGCGGTTGGGGGCTGGACGGTGTGTGTGGGTGTGTGTGTGTGTGTAGAGGGGGGCTAAGAGAGGTAAGGGATAGAGAGTAGGATGGGGTAAGGCGAGAAGGAGAGGGCATTTCACCCAGCAGAAGCTTTTAAAGCTCAGCACTCTCTGCTGTAATCACTGTATTAACATGCATAGAACCTGAGTCTGACAAAGCCATGCAGTCCAACAAGTCCAGACATCCCTTGGTCTTAATCCTTTAGGTACTTCTCAATCTTAAGCAACAGATGATGATAAATTTCTACCTAGGACATTTTAAGGAAGATATAACTATGTTGCAGGGTCCCCAGTGAACCATATGCTCCTGGCACACTATCAGCAACCACAGTTTTAGATCACACTTTTAACAAGGAACAAACAATTGTACAGGCAATCGATGTTTTTCAGATCCCCGCTCCACAGTCACACCTCGTTTAATCAACAGAATTGTTTTCTATGAAAACAATCTCCGGGCTGTACAGCTACACTCAGTGTCTCCGAAAGAACCACTCGGCGGGCTTCCACACAGATTTGATTGTTGCACACAAAGAAAAAGAAAGGTAGCCAGCCCTCCACAGCCATGATTGAATTATTCAGTTTGGCAAAGATTTGGCAGCAATTGTGTGGAGTGTTGCCTTGGAGTGCGACAGCAAAACAGCATCTTCTTGTTTCCTGCATCACTGCACAGCTCATGCATAAATAGCTTTTGCTTAGACAGCCAATATCGCTTTGGGACAACTTCACATCACACCTTAAACATGCTTGCTGCTTGGTAAATTGACTCACACTTTCCCATAGCAGCCCATGACATTAAATGCTTTGGATTTTAGACTCTAGCATAACAGAGTCAGGTGTTTTTCTGAAACAGGTACCAAACCTGGGCAGATCATGATGCAGCTTTATACATACACAATGTAGGACAGCTTTTATCAAAATTATAAAGTAGTAAGCAGAAAGAGAAAAACAAACATCCAATTTTTCACAACTGCTGATTTCTGTATTATATAATATGCATAGTGATGTTGATGTTACTAAACGCATAATTGCTCTAAAAGGATAATCTGAAATAGCAAATGCAGCATTCACTTGGCTCAAACAATCTGAAATCTTAAACAGACACTTTATACCATGTGCGGCTGAAGACAGTAATCTCAGTGGAGAATGTTAGCGACTTGCAAAATCGATGTAAGAAATGCATGTTTTTTGGCCATCTCAATATTTCTCCATGTTACCCAGATTAATAACGGATATGTTAGGGTTTTATGTTTCAGGCAGGGGACTGATAACAGAGAGGTACTGATTGCACTGATTGCATTCTCAAGGTTGAAGAAAGTCACAGGAGTAGAGCTGCACACTTTGTCTAGAATAACAAACTTTACATGTGGTTTCTGATTAATCCTGAGGGGTCATTACTCTTAACTAATTACAAACATGCCTGCCTGATTACAGAATAGTGTCTCAATCTGTTAACATGGAGAAAAGAAATGTAGTTTGTCAAAACGTTTGTGAACTTTTCCACATTTTTTCATGTTACAACCAGAAACATGGATGTATTGAGATTGCATGTGATAAACATGATGTGTCACGACTGTGAAGTAGCACAAAAATGGTACTTGACATGTTTTTACAAATTAAATTCTGAGAAGTGTTTTCTGCATTTGCACACAACCCCATTTAATCTAATGCCACTAAGCACAATCTTGTGCAAGAAATTGCATTCAGAAATCACCTTATTAGGAAATATAGTCCACCTGTTCAGAGGCCTCAAATTTGTTTCATTTGAACAAACATCTTAATTCAAAACAAGGAATATGACATACAAATCAGGGCTAAGTTTAAAGCCAGGTTAGGTTATAAAACAATATTCAAAGTTCTGTAATGCAAACCTTTAAAACCTGTTAACCTTCACCCGCCAGAAGCCGCCAGAAGCTTATGCACAATTGTTTTACATTCCGAAATGCCAATGGTCACAAAAATAGTATACTAACTCCCACATGCTTATGGTTGGTCTCATTTGAAAGATTTGAAAGCTCTTTTCTTCTAGTTTCTGGAGATATGTGTATGAACTCTGTAGGTGGTTCACAACTTGAGTTATGAGTCTTCAAA
>CAEFZY010072679.1:0-12147 GCA_903066815.1 Brachyrhaphis roseni | reverse complement strand
AGAAGTGTCCGATCGGAGGAACGTGGGTAACTTGCAGTCCGATCTCATAAACAACAGGGCTTGTGTCTTACCGGCTGCCTCTCTGCTCGTCTACAAATTCATCCAGCTCTGCACAAGTCACCAGGATCTTTGATCAAACGAGTCTCCAAACTCCTGTCCTCTTTGTTTGGTTTTCTCTTCCGCTTTTTTCCATTGTCCGTCCCTCTTTTAGGTCCGTGTGGAACACAGTGAGCGCATGATTTTTTTTTTTTTTTCTGATTTGACTTCACATATATATTTATTTATTTTTTACATATTTGTTAAAATTGTCACTTTTTCATAGCAGAGTAATATGAGTAAGACAATCTCAATCTCTAGACAATCTACAACCAGATGGAGCACTGGTTAGTACCAGTACCAGTACTAACAAATATACAGCTCAGTCAGACACAATCAATCAGAGCCAGAATGAGGGTAATTCTGTTATCAATCATGACTGTGTATGTGCTGCTCGCATCTTCCTCCTTGCTCTCTGCTGCGCTACAGCTTCTCCCTGACAGCAGAGCCTGAAATGAATACTCAGGCTAGTTACCATGGCCACTGATGACAGTGGATAAACAGTTTTCCTGTTGTTTGTTGTAAGTTGTTTCTCTGCCATTATCACATTGAGCTGCATGAGTTTGATCCTTTTTGTTCTTCTTAATTCATTCAATTAATTAGAAAGAATGTTAAATTTCCCATTATATATGCAGCTTCAGTCAGAAATTCAATCAGTAGTATTTATTTTAGATGTTTGTTGAATTTGACCTATTCACTGAAAATACAGCAACATATAGAGCTGAATTAAAGTGTGACCATATCAACACATCTGTTTGGCAGACCTGTCAGAGTGCTGACATGATAAACAGTTCAGTAAGTTCTTTATTTTGTTCTTCATTAACATGTAAGTGTTGAGCCCAGTTCAGATATCCTCTCTGCAGCAATGAGCATGACAAGGCATGATTACCTTGCAATGAAAACAATACTGCCTTCCTCAAAAATAATTTTCTACCAAAAAGTCACTGACACATTTCAAAACCTTCAAAATCCAAATTGCTTTAAAAGTCACTTGCCATGAACAGAAGACCTTCAGCCCCTTTAGCCTTTCTGCCATGTGACTGGATTGCTTGTTATTGTTGCATCAAAACTGAGGTGAAGTCTGCTGAGAGAGGAAAAACACATCATCAGGCGACAGAAGAAGGAGGAAAGCTCAACAGCCGATGTTTGTGAGTCATTTATTTCACTTGCACTTTGACTCTGAAACAGTTATTGACTGGCATCTTCACAGAACTGCTCAACTCTCTCACAACCAAGCAGCTGTTACAGATGACTCTTAAGTTGAGCCATTTTCTTAAAATTTAATGAGAAACCGTCTTCAACATATGCATAGAAAAGTTAAATGAGGCCTTTTCAAAGAGATTTTGTTCCATTCAAAAAAGCTGTTTTGTATTCAAACAGATGAATGCATCTGTTCACCCCAGACGGGTTCATTACTCCTTCACACGTGGGTCAATTGTAAAAGCCTTAATTAACCGTAACGTTTTGAACAAAACTCTGAAAAGATGCTAATCCGTGATTAAGATTTGGGCTTAAGGGAATATAAAACAGATAGAGTCATGTTGTAAATGAAAGCATAATTGACAATTTTATCTTCTTAAGTAGTGAATGGACTTACAGCAGTCTTCATGGCTGATATCCAGAGCCTCTTCGTAGGTATTGCCCCCCTGTCTTCCAGTCTTCACGGTCTTCCTGCATCTTCCAAGGTTCTGTGTCATGTCTCAAACATGTTTTAGCCCTGCAATAGAAAAGAGATCTGTGGCCGGATTAAAACATGTTTGATCTTCAGTTAGTGAAGTGACTCACCGTAGACTATTCAGAACTTTTATTCAAGGAAGAGTATAAATATGTCATGGCAATTGCTGAGGATTTGACCTCTGTTGCTGGATTTGCTTAATTGACCACTACAGGGCTTCAGTCAGAAAGAACGCTGGTCATCAGAGGTTTTAAAGGGCTTTACTGAAGAACTGTAGTTCATAGGTGCATAGAAATAAAGCAGTTCCTGAAATACAGAAATAAGAAATAAAGTTCTAACTTAATATTGTGATAAAGTAAATCTGAAAATCAACACAAGTGAGTAAATAGACCTAAACATAAGCATTAATTCTCTCTGTCATAAGTATCAAGAAGAAGAAAAAAAGGCACAAACCTTCAAAATAAAAGGAAGCACTTCAAAATAAAAGCATGAACATGACAGTGTCACCACGTATGCTGCCTGATACTTGCTGGAAGATGCTTGAAGGGATGTGGGTCAAATCGGCTACATCAGCTGACAGATACACAAGTGGTTTTGAATTTAAGATTCCCTCTACTTTACTTCCACCAGAACATTCATAGAGTTCAGGAGCTCTAAGTGCACCGCTCTGGTTGTGAGGCATTTGAAAATAACACCCCAGTGCTTCTTTGTCAGTCTACCCATCTTCACCAGGTAAGGCCCGAAGCAGTCCACACCAGTTGAGTAGAAGGGTGGATAGAGAAGCCTGAGACATTGCGGAGGCAGATTTGCCATATGAGGCACCATTGTTTGAGCCCTCCAGGGTTGACAGATGGAGCAGTTGAGTTGGTGGTGTTGGATTGCCTGTCGTATCCCAAGATCCAGTACTGTCTCTTTAATTCAGCAAAGACTCCCTCTGTGTCTGGGTGTAATAAATGTTCATCCATGTCTTTAATGAGAAGTATTACTGCCTTGGGTCAAGTACAATTGGGTGGATCCCTACAATGCTTGGGTTCTCCAATCTGCATAGACTTTCACCCACACGGGTGAGACATGTTGCTGCATCCCACTCTGGAGAAAGGTTGAGCAGATTACTGTTATTTGGTACAGGTTTTTGTGCTTTAAAAGCAGTGACTTCTCTTGGGAAGCTATGTGTTTGGCATTCTCTCAGGAATAAAACTTCTTCATCTCGGTGGTTAATGATCTGGTTATGGACCCGTTCTGTTGCTTGTCGCATGACTTCCACTAGTTCCTCCCATGAGTTGTAGTATGTAGCATCATGGATGATGATGTTGGGCTCTTTACCTGTGAAGCAGCAGAAAGTGATACTTTTGAATTCAGATAAGTCCACTGTTGCTGTTTGCTCTGGTTTCTTTGGCCAGTTTTCAGCACTCTGTTCAAGTAATGTAGGTCCTTGGCTCCAGCGACCAGGTCCTGTTAGTTCCAGCAGTGGTTTTCCCCTTGTTATATCATCTGCAAAATTGTTTAGACTGTCAATATACTGCCAAGCTTGATGGTCAGTTACTTCTTGGATCTCTGACACATAAGTTCCAACAAAGACCTTATAACGACAGGAGTCTGATTGAATCCATTCCAATACTGTGGTGGAGTCTGACCAAAGAACTCTTTGTCAGATGGGAAGTGTCATGTCACTTTGTATGAACTTGGACAGTTGAGCTTCAGCTAATGCTGCGCAAAGTTCTTAGCGGGGTATGGACTGTTGCCATTTTGGAGAAACCCTGGACTTGGCCATCACAAAGGAGGTATGGATGGTGTCTCCTGCATCAACTGTCAGGTAAGCTACTGCGCCATACGTTCGCTCCAAGGCATCACAAAAGATGCGGCGACCACACTTTGTATCTGTACCTTTATCAGTGAGTGGCAAATAACATCGATGGATGGGTACGTTGGTTAGATGTTTTAGCTCGCTCTCCCAGGTTTCCCATGCTTCTTGGAGGGCAGGAGGTAGGTCGGTGTACGTGCCCTATAAATGAAATAAGCCATTATTGATGTGACAGGAGCACATGGTTTTGACACTTGGGTGGTGGGTGTGTCGATGTAGGCGTGGCTGTCACCAAGGTGTGAATGGGAAGGTTACTTTCGCACTGGCTTTGTGTGTATGAGGAAGCGGGTGCACCTGGGTGGTCATAATTTCTGTTGATCCTGCTGTAACACTCTTTATTGTTGGCACCATGTCATTGTTTGGCCTGGTCAGTATGTGTCAGTCTGTGTAAAGTCTGAAGTATGACAATGAAAGTGGAATAAACTGGTGATTGTGACTGAACAAAGAAGCGGCCTGGAGTGTATCAAAGCACGTGTCGGACAGTTGAGAGTCCCGAGTTAACCCAGTGCGTCCCTCATACACCATTAGTTTTGCTGCACAATTAATCAGGGTCATCCCACCCATCCCATGGACCAAAGCTGCTGAATTATCACTTTGGCACGGGTTGTGAGAGGTACCATAAACCTCAGAGGGTCATATTAGCTGGCTAACACTTAGTAGGCTGTCCTCATTGTCAGTGTAGAATGTTCAATGATTCGATACTGATAGCCAAGAGCGTCAGCAGCACAGTTCCATCTCAGACCTAAGGTGGGTTCAAGTGGGTCTGTACAGCTTTGGCACTAGCTGAAGATCTGGCGTCGGCAGGTAGATGGGCTACTACTGCTAGCTAATTGCTGGTAAAAATAATTAATGACTATGTGTACCAAGACACTTGAATTTGTCTCATGTGAATTTGATTAAGAATTGACGTTGTTCTTTATCATTTTTGTAAAATACTGATTTTTAAATTGATAGACAGATCTATATAAAACTATTACATATGTTCCTCTGCCCCATGTTTTCATGACATTAACAGAGAAGCAGAACATTCTCTTCCACTTAAAGCACTGGCTCAACATATCAGGTGTGGAAACCAACTTCAACTTCAACTTACAGGCATATGTAACACGAGGGGTCAGGCTGAGCTGAACTAAGTCAGATTACATGCAAAATTAATTTCTACAAAGAGCAGTTAAATAATTTGGAGAAAGTAACAAGAAAAAAACTAATGGAGGCTGTACTTCAATACAAAGTGTGATCATTAGGCAAAGACTGATTATCAGGCAGCTCTTTAAATCCCCAGCAGCTTCCACAAACAAACACCCACACACAAAGAGCATATCAGGTTAAAGTGGGATTTCCAGTAGACCCTGGCAACTAGCAGTGTTCTTTTTAACTCTGGCATGGTTTGGGTTCTCATATTGTTCATGTGAAAAACTTTTGTCTTTTGCAAAATGTGAAACTCTTAATACTGTGTTTATTTTTAGAAACAATCCATAAACTATTCAGTTTATGGATTCTAAACTGAATAGTGGTTTAGTGGTGTTGTTCTGGGCATATGTCTGTGTTTAGGTAGCTGTGATTTGTTTGTTTCTCTTCATGAACACACAAAGAAACAGCCTTGGTGTCACTTTGCAGAGCATACTTTTGCATTAATTTTGCTAAAAAAATAATCCTTACTTAAGATCTTGTTGAACAGACACTTTGCTTGCTTAGTTTCCCTGGTTCAAACAAATAACATTTAATACTGAATGAGCTGCAGCTGGTAAGCAGCCAGCATTCTTTCTGGTTGCACTGTGGCTGGCTGTGGGCTGTCTGTCGGGGCAATCCAGGACCCCTGGACACTGCTACAGATAAAGAGTGAGTCTGGTTAATGAAGCCCCACTTCAGTTTGGAGCGGACTAACCTGGCCCTGATGCTGAACTCTGCCCGACCTGTCTGCCCTACAGCACATCCAGAACCACGCCTTGCCAGTGCTCTTCACTTTAATCTGCATTGCTAAGAGGTGATTGCGAGCAGCAATTACAAAATAGTAGTTAATTATGTAGCAGACAATTTGTCTTATGAAGGACAGGATTTACTACTTGCATATAAATTTCCTAGACATAAAAAGTGGACAGTAAGAGGACTATAATCTGATAACATTATTAAAATATATCTTTATTATTTAGATTATTTATCTTGTAATTATCGCAAGAGAAATGGGGAAGGGTTGGTTTTGAGTGTCACAATCGGAAGGAGTTTTTCTGACCCACATGCAAATGTTGAATCTGGGTAACTTTTAGGTAACACTTTCATAAGCATGACATGACAACTGTCATGAGCATGAAGGAGTCTTCATAAATGTATATGACTGTTGTCATAAAATGTCATTTGGTAAATAATGACACCTTTATTTTGTGACACTATTAATGGACTTTTAGTGTAAATTTTAACAAAACTTTGCATTAAAAGGGTCATCATTATTGTCTGAATAATGCAAAGTTCACACTTTAACTTTTGCATTAGTACTGTCATTATTTACCAAATGACACTTCATGACAACAGTCATAAACATAAACATAAAGACTCCTTCAACATAACACCTGTCGTGTTTATGACAGTGTCATGTCGGTCTTATGTACACCCCTTCAAATAAAGTGTTACCAACTTTGGTAAGCAGTATCCTTTTTTTTAGAAGTGTCCCCATGTTGTGACAGAATGAGACATATAATCTGTGAAAAAAAATCAATCTGCAGAAATACACAGCTGCCAATCAAAACAACCAATAAGAGCCAGAAGGAGGGTCTGAGTGCTGTCAATCAGCTTCATTTACATGCTGCTCACACCCTTGCCCTTTCTCTCTGCTATGCTACAGCTCATTCCCCACAATGGGGCTTGTTGTGAATGCTCAGGCTAGTTAGCATAGCCACAGAAAATGGTGAATAAACAGTTTTCTGGTACCCACAGTAAGTTGTTTCTTCACCTTTAACAATGCATACATGAGTATGATTGACAGCGCTAAGACACTCTAGTTGTTTCTGACTGGGAGAGTAAATTTTTTTCACTGATTATTTATCTGATGTTATAAATAACATTATTAATATAAATAACATTAGATATTTATAACATCTATGAAGTTTATTAAAACTGTCACAACACAGTAACAGTTTTAATAAATATGTTACATGCTGCAACTTCATAGATTTATTTACAAAAGAGACAAGGAATGTGCTCTGGTGCAGAGCTTCAGCACAGCAGCAGTGTCTGGATGGAAAGTAAGAAATTAATGATGTAAGCATTGCAGAGAAAGATGATGTTTACAGGTCTGAGTTTATTTTCTTCCTGTTGGGTGGAGTGGGTCTGCTATGATGAGGATGGTTGGATCCTGGAGGTCAAGGTGAGTTTGGTGTGGGTGGCTGGATGGTTCTCATGAGGTTTGTTGATTTCAGAGGTGAGGTTGATGGAAAGAATGAAGGCAGAGAGTTTGTGGAGCTTTGCTAGATAATGAATCCAGGCATGAGGTGTCAAGGCTGAGGTCTGGTGACCAGAAAACCAGAGAAAGCTTCACTGATGTTGGTTAGTCAGCAGGCGCTGACCCACCATCCAACAACTCATTAACAACATCACCAAACATCAGCTGATTGCATAAAGCTATGAAGGCAGAGACCCGAGTGCCACCATCTCTGTCAGAGATCCTCTGAAAGGTAAGACCTCACACATGCACACCTCACATAAATACAAAAACAAATCCAGAGTCTTTAGTTTCAAATAGCATGGTCAACTAAAAAAGGCAGTGTTTCTGCACTATTACATTAGGCAGATGAAGTGTAAAGGATCAATATCTTCTAATATAGTGCTGTATACCAGATTCATCCTCAGTTTAGGTTAACACAGCGTTTCTCAATCCTGGTCCTCAGGGACCCCTGCTCTGCATTCATTAGGTGTTTCCCTTCTGCTATCTACCTGACATGAATAAACTGATGATTAACAGGTTTTTGCAGCACTTGATGGCATACAGGAGCTAATGTTATCACAGGCCTCCTTAACTATGAGGATGGTTGGATCCTGGATGTCAGGATCCAACCACTGGAGGTCAAGATAAATTTGACCTCCAGTGCTCTGTAGGTTTCTTTACTTTTACAACTGCACTAAACACCGACTCTGAATGGCATTTTTCTACAACATCTATATAGTGTCATGATGGGTTCTATTTTCCTAGCCCACATGCAGAACACAACACAGGAGAAGATGGATCAGTGCAAGTCAGTTTATTTTGAACACAATAATTATGAAATGTGCAGTGAAGGTCTGGTCCAGGGAGAAAACGGGTTCACGGAGCGGTCGGCACACTAAAGAGGCAGAGAAGAGTGGTGAGTTCAGGGTCGTTGGAAACGGGAGCGTTTTCAGATAACTGGACAGAGCTTACTTGTGGTTCGGAGGTTCGAGGCTTTGGGAGGGTTGACTGGAATGTCTGGGGTCTCAGTCCCTTTGTGGGTCCAGACGGTTATGTGCTTGACGGTGGGAATCCAGGAGGCAACGGAGGGAGTGCGTCGGAGGGCGGAGAGGTAGACTCAGGCTCAGCGGGGACAGATGAGCGGTGCGACTGCCAGTCGTGGAATCCAGGAAGGACTTGTAATCAGATGGAGAAGGTGAGTCTGGGAACTCGGGCAACCAGTGGGTACGTTCCACGGTGTCACGAGGGAGGTCTTGATCAGAAAACCAGGCAGGACCTATACAGAGCAGATCCAGGGCGTCTTGAGGGATCACCTGATGGCAAGAGACAACAGGGAAAAATTACTAGGAAGTTCAGGTCAACGAGGAAACACAGAAACAAGCTCTAGGAGGCTCAGAGGTACAGTTACTGGCTAACACTCAGGCGCCAATGGACTGCTCAGCTCCTCTTGTACACACCGCTGATGAGCTGATGAACCTCAGGTGCACTTGATGATGGCACACGCGCACTCCAGCGGGGTGAATCTGGCACCATCTAGTAGTAAATGGTGAGTTGGATGCACAGGAAGCCCACAAAGAAAACTAAAGAATCCCAGAACATAACATATAGCATATTAATAAAAAATAACTTCTAAAACCTTACTTCAAAAATTCTGAACAATCACTAAAGGAAAAAACAAACTAGTTCCCTAATTGTATTATAATTAATATTGTTGTTTTATAGAAACGTCAAACAATTTATTCATGAACAAGTACTATGAAACTTACAGAACATTAGAACAGAACATTGAATGCAGTAAAATTAATATTTTGACAATGTGAAATCTTAATAAATATGTAGAATAACTAGAAAAACAGTAAATAGAAACAGATAATAAGCTATAGCTGTGTCAGACAGCTCTTAGGGTGCAGGAGGAGTGAGCACAGAACCTTTCAGTGCTGGACTGGGATAAAAGTGTTACCCTCATCTTTCTTAGTGTATTGCCACTCCAGCATGACTGCAAGGGAATACTGAATGTTGCCAGACAGAAGAGCCAACCTATACATATGGGACAACAGATACACATATTTCCAGATTTGTATTCATCACTTTGTGTCATGCTGCATACAGCGATTTGCCATGGCTGTTTAGTAACATATCCCCAGGGTAGAAGTGTCTCTCTGCTCTGGATCCCAGTAAAATATTTTGCATCTACAGTTTGGAATAAGTTAAAAGATTGTGAATATAATCATTCATGGTGCCCTGACAAATACATCTCGTTGATCCCCATAACTTCCATCGAACTTAGCCACAAAGGTTTGGTATTTCATACTAGGTTAATAAAATTCGACAATTGAAATGTATTTGAAAACATATCATTTCGCAGTCTTTATTAAAACTGTCAAATTCATAACATTGACAAGAATAACCTGAAACTGGGTCATGCAGAGAACTTGGTTGGAGTCAGCTGGAGACCCTGGACTCTCTTGGAAAGAGAGGAAAGAAATGAGAGAATGAGTAATGCACATTCATAAAGAGCTCTGAGGAGTGTCCATATAGAAAAAAGCTCAACAGCCTGGTAAAGAATGCTGGTTCTGTTCTGGGGATGACTGTGGAACTTTTAGAGATGAAGGATTCTTCACAGGATCAAGAAAGTAATGGACAACCCTGACAATCCTCTTCATGAGAATGTCTTATGAAGTCGGAGAATCTTCAGTCAGAGGTTTCTTCAGAGGCCTCTGACTTTGTACTTCCAAACTACGATGACAACTGCTGGTTTTTTGGCTTTTTATATCTTTTGTTTAAGTGTTTACTTTATCAGTTTTTTTATCCCACAGACTTTATCAAGCAGTGAATAAAACCTGGTGAACCTGGTTGTATTAGGATATGTTTTTAAGACCATTGAATGGCATTATTTGGAAAGTGATTGACCTTGGCTAATTGAGATTTTAAATGTTGTGCAGTTGAGAATTTTTTTTCTGGTTGGAAATTAGACAAGTATTCATATGGGGATCAAATATAAGGATTACCAATTTTGGAATAAAAGGATTAGTCTTTTTGTGTTTTCATTTTATTTAGAAATAGATTGTTGAAAATTATTTAGTGAGAAGAAACATGGTGATAGAAATCAAAGTTTACAGTTATTTATTTAATTTCCCTTTGGAATTAAAGTATTTTTTGATCAAATTTAATTGAATTCACTTAAACCTGCCTGGTTTATGCATGGTTCTAGACTTATCCATAGCTCATTCATAACTATTGGCCCTCAAGTCACAAAATGATTTGGTCATCAGAGAATTTGAAGCAGTCATGCAAGGCTCGTGGCAAGGCTGCAACCTAATCACACCCACACAATGCTGGCACTTCTCCAAATAATTTAATATAACACTTTTGGTGGCCCATTTGCTATGTGTTCGGCCTCTAATCAGTCTGCGACCAGAAGGTTCTCACCAAGCAACTGAAAGGAATCACTCTGAGACAATGTCAGACCTTTTTAAGAGAAGTCGGTCAGGGAAAAAACAGACAATAAAAAATCTCTTCAGTGAGCTGGAGGTTAATAATTTAGCGGTAGAAAATACAGACATAGCTTTCGCAGGTTTACAACTATTTTGTTGACAAGTTTTAATCAAGAAAAGTGATGTAGACCTCTCTTGCTCTTTTAGAAGTTTGTATTCAGTCACATTTCTGTTTTTAATCAAAAAAAAAAAATTAGGACAAAGAAATCACTGTATGTTTGTGGAAACTCTCCTCAAACACATGAAGACAGGGTAAATAATCCAAGAAGAAGGGCCCTCTCTAAATAATAAATTCAGCTGTGATATGGATATGAAGTAGGTGCTTAAGTAGGGCTCTGAGTCTGGTGCTGACATGACAGATTTGCACAGTTCCTCTCTGGATTCCAGCTTCTGAGGAGGTTATCCATATTTTCTGCAAATCTGTAGTAAACATATCCAAGCTTCATGTCACTCTCATAAAATTTTGCAGCACTTATGTTCTTCCAAGAACATATGAAGTGATGCTAAAAGGTCTCAAGAAAATGTGTTTTCCATGTTTTAACTTAGTTACTATGGAGCTCATTTGTTACTTCTTTATCTTAACTTCCCACTGCTGTCAGTCAGATGTACTAAAAAAAAAACCTGTGTACAGAAGCACCACAGCCAGCTGATCTGAAATAAGACTATTAGATCAAGTGATCCTCTTCTCCACACAAGTTACATTTCCTCCCATTTTTATATTGATCAAATGTCTCTGCATTTACCACAGAAAACTTTATCACAGGCTTCCACTTGATGACCATGTTGGTAGTGAATGTAGCCTCTGTTCTCTGGACTACCATGGATGTAAAATGCTTCAGGTCCTGTAAGTCTTCATCATATGCAAAAGTGCACCCTAAGATAGAGCAAGATGGTCATTAGAATGAACATGCAACTCTTTCATTGTGCAGTTTCATGTGTAAATGTAAATGCCAAAAACTGGCTAACAAGAGCTACTTCTGAAAGGAAATTGGAGAACCCTTGATAAATTGGCTGCATGTATGAAGCTTTAGAATCTAAATGTCCACCTTAAATATTAAAAAAAAAAAAAATTCTGTGACAAACAAGTGGTTTAATTAGTTGTTGCTGATGATGACACAATGCATTGTGGGATACCTTGCGAGCCTGCCAGAGAGTTAGACAAACCAGTCAGAGAAACACTGGTCTGTGTTAAAATGTAACCTTGTATGGGGGGCCCTGGTGGTCTGGGGGGGCCCACAGCAGCTGCTTAGTCCATTTATGCCTTAAAGCTGCAGTATGTAACTTTTACAACACAATATTTTATTCAAATTGTTACTATGTCATGACATATGAGACATGATCTAGTCATGTCTCATATTATGACCATAACATAGACATATTATGTTATAATGTAGCTATGTCATAATATGATCTATAATATTATAACATTCTATATAATTCCCTTCTCACCCACCGCGGGTGGTGTTTCTTCCTCTTAGCTCGGGTCCTCTACCAGAGGCCTGGGAGCTTGAGGGTTCTGCGCAATATCTTGGGATCTGTTGTAGCCACTGTTCCAGTTTGGGGGTGACTGCCCCGAGGGTCCCGATGACCACAGGCACCACTGTGG
>CAEFZY010072670.1:0-14917 GCA_903066815.1 Brachyrhaphis roseni | reverse complement strand
CCCAGGCCTCTGGTAGAGGACCCGAGCTAAGAGGAAGAAACACCACCCGCGGTGGGTGAGAAGGGAATTTTTTTTTTTTTTTATATATATATATATATATATTCTCCTCGGGGAGAATCATCAGAGAGGGAATCTGTGAACATAAAATAAAAAGAATAAAAGACCGAGAAAGGAAGTTGGAGTGTGGCACATTCAGCCAATGGAAAATAGGGGAACGTGGGAAAAAGGAGTGCGAGAAGGGAGGTAATGAATAGCAAATCAGCTCTTTCATAAAACTCCTGCTTGCACTGTTCAATCAGAGTAGTCTGGATTGGCAATTTTCCTCCAGCACAATAGCGCCAGGCCCAAGAGGACCCTGGCCTCGGTTCAGAAAGAGATAGGGAGAGAGAAAAAAAAAAGATAAAGAGAAAAGAAGCTCTGCCAGTTTCCAACCCGACCAACCAAGCATTCTGTCAAGTTTGGCAAAAACAGTTCAGACAACAGGAGGTACTGAGTACTGACTTGCCCTTTGACTTCTCTCGTTTTTATGAATATTTCAACTTCTCATTGATGCATTGAGAATGACAGCGAGCCTCTGAAGTATTTTCAGTATTTGAATAGAGGAACTCCGTTTTTTTTTCCTCCTGTGGAGTCACACATGCAATAATACCCAGACAGCAAGAAAGCGTTATTCTTTTTTCCCCCACTCTTTTCTAACTTCTTGGACGTTCTTGTGTCTCTAAGACTCTCTTTTTGACACTGTTTGGAAATAGATGCATATTAGCAGCATAACCGGCATCCGGTTGGCAATAAGTCATAATAATAATGAAGCTGTGGAAGAATCGTTCATTCGTGTTGTTTGCACACGAGACAAAAGCTGTAATGACACTGCGGATGAATGTTGTGCAATCCGTCTCTTTATTAATGTGTTTAGAGAACTGGCAGATAATGGCTATTGTATGAATACCAGCAGAAAGAGCATTATAAGCTTTCATCAAAAGTAAACTGAGCATGAAAGAAGAGCCACACATAACTAATTTAGTGTAGGCTAATGGGTCACTTGATCATACGTTTGAGCATTCATGCCGTTAATTCTGCCTGCGGAAACATAAAACGGGAGAAAACAAAAAAACCCTAATTGCCTGTAGAAATAGAGATGAAGCGCTTCGAAGCAGGCCAAGCAAATGAATGGCTTTGTTCATTCTGCGCAATCAGATGTCAAAAATATCTAACCGAACACACACGCACACACGCCGACCGTCTGATTTCTGAATACATTCTTACACCTGCATAACAGCGTTTTCACACAAGTCTCAGAATATTGCATACAAAGTAAGGCGAGCTGTGTGGCCAACATTAGATGCAACTCTCTGGGGGAATAATTACTTTTGACAGTTGTGTGGCAGAATCCAGATGGACTTGGCAAAGGCGTGTGGAAACCTGCTCTCTATGTGCTCAACTCAAACCAGCTTCATTTCTCATTTATACTCGAGGCCAGCCAGGCCCTAAAATGACACATTTCTCTCTCTATGTTAGCTCCCTTACTGCTTGTCAGCAATTTAAATAAAAAACAAAAAGAAAAACAACCCTGAATGCAAAATTCAACAACATTCAACTAGAGACAGAATTAAGCCAGAAATTAAGTTTTTACATTATATTACGAGAAATAGGAATTCAGCTGTTGTTGTATTTTAGCTATGGATTTCATTTTACTATAAATTCAACCTCTTTCTACTATATGTTTCTAGAGATTCACTTAGAAATCATCTGGTTACTAGAATGAGTACATTTTTAGCTTTATCGACCGTTGTGGCGGTGACGGCAACGCTTTCCAGTGTGGATGTTGTTGCAGACTGAAGAAGACCTGAAATTAGTTATTTTTAGTCTCATTAAGGTTTTTAAAATGAACAGAGTTGGTAGAAGTTATTACAAAGTAAGCTGTATTTTCTGTGTTTTTTTTGCTGCGTTCAGTTTGCAGGAGAGCGACAAATTGCAATGTTCCATCAGCACTTTTTGTGCACATTTTGAAGTATTGCATTAATTTTGCAATTAAAAACAATTAACTTAATTTCAGAAAAATTAAGTTTACGGTAGCTCGAGGTGACTTTTGGCTTTTCTGAAAGAGTTAATGTGATAAAAGGGAGAAGGAAACATGTTAGTACACGTAGCGAATCACAGTCCAAACCATGGCATTTCCACCTTGAACTTCAAAGTGAGACGGTTTTCTCTGTAAAAAATTCTTTGTTTTTAAATTTCAATATAATACTGCAATAGTCTTTTTAGAATGTATTGTGAGTGCCCCTATATGTTCACATTTTCAGGACTTCACACTTTGTATGCCAATGCCACACAGTCACCCCATTGGATGTGGTGTCTTTGCAGTAGATTACATATATGATGGTGTGCCAGATGAGTGAGAAAGAAAAAAGTAATTTATTTTCACTTTGATAAGTTGTTTATGCTGTTTTGTCTAATAATATGCTATGCCGATGGGAAGGTCATGGCTGTATTGAAAAACAGAGGGGAAATAATCTTAAAAGTTTAGATTGGTTCACTGTCTGTATTTTGTTTCTGCGACTTATAAAGCACATATTTACATTTCTGCTCTGTAGATGTTTTATATCTGAGATTAATCCTTTGCTTTTTTTCTCGCCGTTTTATCAGAAATGCACCCTAGCTCCATCTCTCTAGTTTTTACTTGTGCACCATGTAAGACAAGGCTTTTATCCTATTACTGAGTACTTATGGACGGAACATTTTGGACATTTCTGGGTTTAGATTAGTATTTTTAAAGTGTCTGGGTTTCATTTCTACTCTGTGGTGCAAAATTCTAAGGAATGAGAGGTTCTTGTCTCCTAATAAACTTGAAAGGAACAGACTGCGGGAGTTTATTGAGGATTTATGTGTTTGTTTGGTTATATCCTTGAAGTAAGTCTACTTCAGAGGATTTACCTTTTTAAACAGATTGTGTGTTTTCTATAAGTGGAAGTATAAATCTTGCTCTTTTTTTTTCTTACAAAAATTTTCCATTTGTCTAATTATTTGTGAGGCACTTTTATGGGTAAAACATGTAGATTTCACATAAAATATGAAGAAAAACTAAAGTGAGAATTGAGGAACATAAGATGTTATTTAAGGACATTAAGTAAGAGCTACATCCTATGGACATGTGGGCCATTCCTCAACAAAGATAAGGATCCACCACTTCATTTACTGATAAGAGGTGCTGTAGGGAATTGATCCACTGTAAAGATCTCAAGAAGCTTGTGCTACTTACTAAAAACTACGTAGCCAAAGGAGGCGGTTCACAGGGCTTTTCTGAAGGGGCGTAGCATTTGCAATTATCAGCGTTCATCATGCAGATGGTAATCAGCCCGGTTTTAGAAAACAAATTAAAATGCCCATCCTGGGGGTTTTCCTCAACCTTAGAGGATTTCTTGAGTTTTGGATGTCAGAGAGGCTTGTCAGATTCAGAGTATTACCACTTACTGGAGTATCAACAGTCTTTGTGAAGTTAAGTGCTCAGAGACTGCTTTTACAAGCAAGTGATCGGGTCTTTTATGAAATTCCAAGAAGTTCAGAGAAAGCATTAATTGCTTTGGATGAGGACTGCTGTGCTTTTGGACAGCATTCATTGAGAATTTATTAAGTTTCTTGAACTGGACCAGCAGCCTAGATGTAGATGCCACATCTTAAATCAAAAGGCATATAAAAACTGGGACACTGAGTCTGCATTTGTAAAAAGCCTCAAGAAAAAAAAATTCAAGGCAAATATACCAGGTTAGTTCTGTGTGTTCAGGGTTTGTCTTTTAGTCAGTTTGACTCCAGAATGCCTTCTGATAACAACTAATAATGTGTAGGTTTTTTTTTTTACTAATAAAAACATCAGAGAACTGATAAATTGCAGGATGCCCCCGTTTTGTATGGATTCACCTTCACATTCTGAAAAACAAACCCGAATTACCTGAATTGTCACGTAATTCTCACCCTGCCAAATTTGACAAGTATTTGTCGAAGGAGTGAGTGTTAGAACTCTATTTTTGCAGCATGAAGAAGAAGCACCTTGCTACATCTCATCAGATGTAGGCAGTCAAAAGTGGGTGTTTTGTTTTCTTTAATGGAAAGAAAAATGTAGTGGGAAATTTATGGATTATTTTGCCGTGTGGGTGTATGTGCGCACGTGCACTGTCTGGTTCGGAGGTGGGTAGTGGGAGGAGGCTTTGTGTAGAAATACAATATGAGACACTGACAGCAAAACAGGTTGGAAATCGCTTCTTTAAAGCATTAAAATAATTGGTGCAGTGCTGTAGAAAGAGGGGATTACTGAGAATGTTAGGATCCATGCACACATAGCTCCTCTAGTCCATGGTTTTATTCATGAGCAAACCAGGCTAACATTTTTAATCACTTCATTAAAGGAGTTTCTAAAACAGATCAGTTTTGGGGAAAATTATCTTTAATCATATTGCCTAAATTCTAAGCATTTCACTCGACAGATTGAAAATTCATCAAGTTAAAGAGTGGTTTACTATTTAATACACAGTCAGTGTTTTTTTTGTGTGTGTGTTTTTGTTTTCAGTCACATCTGCTGTGGCAAAACAGTAAATGAGACAGGAAACACCAACTTGATTCTTGATTCTTTTATGTGGTTGATATTGAGTTTAAACTCCCCCATTGAGAAGGACATTACCACTGTCAGTCTGGCAGTAGAAAATGCTCCTAGATGAAGACTACGTTCAAGATTTATACTTTGATAGAACAGTCACAATTACTTATCAACACAGTGGTCAAAATGACAGCACCGTGTCATGGTCATAGTTCAACTGGCATGACCTGATGTATCACTCTTTCTGCTTCATGTGGTAAAGACGTATCATCCTCTTCCTCATATGTTACTTTTTTTTATCACTCAGTGCTACTATTACACACTTAATGTTACATTTTAATTAGTGTTGCCTTTGTTCCCAATTGTTTTTTTGTCTGGACAGTTTAAAAAGCGACATTTAGCTTTAGGGAAACGAAATGTGCAAGTCTTGACAAGTGTTAAAGCAATGCTTAAAATAGTTGATGTTTGGATTTTCCCTGAAAAAAAAACAAAAAAACGGACAGTTTGTCATTTCTTAAACATTTGTACTGTTGCCATTTATTCACTTGGTGTCTTTATAGTAAAAGGAGCGATCGTCCCTACTGTACCTACCTCAAAATGTTTTAGACCGACTTTGATTGAAAGTGATTTTGACTACAAATGAATTATGGTTACGTGATTAACTTTTGAAAGTTGGTGTGGTGCAAAATATTCAGAAAACTATAGTCATTAAACGTAAAGAAATTTGATTCTTTTCCGATGTATTTGTTATGTTTAAGTAACAGCAAAAAACACACCGCAGTCTAAGTCAAGCATGTTAGAAAGCAGTGAATTTTTGAGCCACTAGTTATAATACCAGCTTGTATTCAGTCCATGAGTGTGTTGCTGGAAGTGCAACACACTCATCTCAGTGATTCATGACAGTCTCCCAAGACAGAGGTTGAGGAAGGGATTCAATACGGACATAAATGGAGCTGTGAAATGTTTTACTTTATCATATTTATTTTTTTATAGCTTCGTTTTTTTAATCTTGAAGCTTATTGTGTGAGAAATAGTGTGAGTTTTATGCAACCTATATGGAGAAAATCCATACATACTGCAGCAAAGGAAGGCTAAATGTGTAATTTATGTTTCATTGAAATCCAGAGCAGAAAATGGCTTCTGGCCACATACTGTTCCAGATAAAAAGCAACAAACACTGTAAAGAATGTTATTTTCCTTATCATGTTAGTATTTCATTGTTTGTTTTTCAACATTTGGTGTTTATTGTTTACAAACTTATTTCCTATTTCTCTAGAACAATACATTTAAGATCTGGTTGAAACAATAAGTACATCTTATGTGTTAGTATGTAGTTTTACATAATTTAGTGTTTTTATGTTGTGAAAGAAAAAAAAAACATTCGGAGTTTAAAAACCAAATTGACCTTTAGTGCAAATTTCTCACATTTTCCTTCCGGCTCATCTTTCTGTCATTTACTTCCAGTCTCAGATCACTGGGACTCGGTTCATTGGTTTCCTTCGTGTGCACACCATCTCCATTTATGTTTTGCCCACATGTTCTGGCCCCATGTCGTCGTCCTCTTTCTGCTATCAGCCGTGCCCAGTGTGAGTCCCTGCAGGATGGACTCACAGATGGACACAGTCGGGGTTCCACAGACAGCCTGGCTGCCACACCAGCCTAGTGTCTCATCATGGGCCTCGCAGACTGGCAGCACATCACAGAGCAACATCAGGAAGATTTCTCCATTTATGCATTTGGAGGGAAATTGTTTAAATGCTAATTTGCCTTAGCTGTTTATCCGCACTGGTTTTGTGCTTTTTAGCAATTAACATCCAGGGTTGATTTATACAGCTTCCATTCACTCACTGAAATTTAGAGTTTAAGACGAGTAATTAAAAAAATTAAATATTAAAGGGCTATATCATTATGTTGTTTTTTTTTGTACAACTACAGGTAAACACTTCATTTGTAGAAATAATCGTATCAAGGATTTTTTTTCTAAAGAAATATACAGAAATTTGAATTCATTCCCTTGTGAGATGGCCATCAGCAAAGCTCCTACGAATAGTGCTGCAGGGCTAAAACATTCAAAAGATCTGAGATTAGAAAAGTAGAAACTATATTAAACTTGCAGCTCATGTGCAGTAATAACTTAGTGATCCAATTCCATCTCTAAGAGTTGTGACTTCATCTTTAATTTAAGTTGAATGTGTCCAGAAAGACAGAGCTGTTAGCTTGTATGTGTGCAGCAGCAATCCTTGGTTTCTAGTAACTCAAGATTAATAAAAAAAAAACTCAATTAAAAAAAACAAACTGTAATGGCTGTTTAAACTCTATTACAGTTTAAACTGTAAACGCTAAAAAGATGTAAACAAACGCAGCCTTCATCATTCAAAATTGGTGCTGTTCTAACATTTAAAAAGGTAAATCCATTTTTAGCATTGAGCTAAAAATGGACAAACTTGTCAAGAAGCCCCTGAAAACTAGTAGGAGTAATCTCTAACGTTTTTGTTTGATGACTTACAATTAGCCACTGCTAAGTGTATGTAATCACAGTAAAAACTGAAGGATTTTTTTTTTTAATATGTTTTTGAAATCATCTCTCACAGTTTGCAGCTTTGTTTGTTAAGGCTATTATGTATCCTAAAATCATTTCAGTACAATTTAATAACATTTGTATAGAAAGCTGATTTACCTTACGTCTAAAACACCAGCTAGTTGTGACTGTAGCTCTTAGTTCCAGATTTTGTTCTGTTTTGCTCAGAGCACCAGCTTTCATTTTGACTGATTAGTAGTCAAACATATTCTGTACACCTTCCATGTGCTTCATTATATTCCAGAAACTTCCATCGTTTCGGGTGGGGAAAAAAGAAAAAAGTACTTGAAATAATCTTTATGAAGTACTCTGAAACCTTAATCATTTATTTATTTTGTTGCTCGGGGCTCAGAAAATTCATCAGCGGGTTGATGTATAGGTGTATTAATTTTCTTTCCCCGTTTTGATTGTTAGGAGGCAAGACATTTATGAATAATTTCTGCGCAATTAACACCCCATGCCGTTCTGCTGAAACATTTCGCCGAATTATTGAGGATGGATCACGTTTTAATTATCTTTCAGTTTCCCCTCAAAGCGGGAGTGAAAAAAATCTGTTCTGACTCGAGCTCTGAGTTCATTCTGATTTAAAAAAATAAAAATTGTTGATCACAAATGGTGGAAAGGCGGCCCCCTCTATCTGTTTGTCCTGGATTGATGACTTCAGGCCGAGGTCATCGGTCCGTGCCCTCAAGATGACCATCAAATTCTCTCTTGAAATTAAGGCTCGCTCGGTCGCCGCTCCCACCGCTGTGCAGAGGCCACGGCTCTTTATCTAAAAAAATGATGACCTTGAGTTAAAGCCACAGTCTCTATCGGGTTCTCTAACAAGGCCAGTGTTTGGCACTGGAATCAGAGTTTTTCCCCCCGTGGGAAGGAGAAAGGGACCAGACCTCTGGCTGTCATGGTAATTGGCGAAAGGAACCTCAATCATACAGAAGCTCTGGCACACTGACATTCATTACCTTTAATAGTATTTTCTCCATCACTCCATCACCATCTCCTATTCTCCTCTTCTTCCTGTCGCACTTTTTTCCCCTCATTTTGTTTGTGCCTTCACCTCATCAGGCCTCCCACTGTCATCCCTCGGGGGGTCACCATGCAAGGTCTCCGTGCCGCCGATATCCTTGGCACCTCCGAGAGATAAAGTCACTCCCGATGACTGATGACCACTGGTCCAAGCGAGGGATGAGGACCAGTTTGTAATGACACAGATATAGCTGTGTGCTATTTATTCAGTCTCAAGGCTGTGTCTGTGCAGCCGTGTCAGGTCACCGGCTGGATCAGCACCGGCATTATGAGGTACATCATAAAGGCCCTTGTAAATAAACCAAATGTTCTTTCAAGCCACATTTACAGAATAGACTGAGATAAAGCCATGTCGTCAGGATGAACGGACGGGAGTTTCATCAGCATTACGACCGGAGATCTACCTGAGATTGATTTTTTTTTCTCTTCTTTTTAAATAGCTATTTACGATTCTGCTGTGACTAGAGCAGATAATGACCAGCTGCGGGCGTCACTCTCTTGGTTGTCTCCGGGACCTTGTCGGCACACTAAATCATCTCATTACAATACTTTACAGATGCGCCTTGCGAGTTTCGCCTCCCGTGGTATGCTGATGAACTGACGGTTTGGCCACAAGTCAGGGTCCAGTTGGGGACCAGAGGTCAGCAGGCGCTCTCAGACTGTGTGCTGCCGTTCATATTCCGCTTGAATTATTCAGCATCTCTGAACTTTCTTCTCCCTCAGGTTGTTTTAAAAAGTGTATAAAGTGAGAAAGCCAACTGTGTCGTAGATGGATTTTGAAGCGCACGCAGACAGCATTGTATTAATTCAGGTTGTGGGGCTTTATATAAAGCCCCGCACTCGTAAAAAGAATTGCTAAATTGGTGGTGCTGTCTTATACACACAATGCAATACCTGCAGTGGCTCTTAGCCAGAGGCATTATTGTA
Source organism: Brachyrhaphis roseni (assembly GCA_903066815.1). Classification (NCBI taxonomy): domain Eukaryota; kingdom Metazoa; phylum Chordata; class Actinopteri; order Cyprinodontiformes; family Poeciliidae; genus Brachyrhaphis; species Brachyrhaphis roseni. The sequence goes on along the minus strand of CAEFZY010072670.1, from coordinate 5,801 downwards.
ATCATTTGTGCAGGAACTTGTTTAAACCATTTTAAGCATTGCAGGATATTGATTCACCCATTTAAACCACCTCTATGCAGGGTTGGAAATGTGGTTGTAAAAAAGGTTAATCAGGTTTAAAAAAACAACTGCACTTTAAAAAAAAAGTAAAGAAGCCAACAGCTAAACTTCAACATGATTTTACCAAATTAAATACAATCAAATTAATATCGAGCATCGATTATTACAAAAGTAACTCTGGTAATAATAAACTTTTACATTTTATTGACCAAGTTTGTGCAAAAAAGCAAGAAAATGATGGTGACCATCTTCACTCACATTTAACAAAGAACCAACCTATGAATGTCTTGCTTCGACATTAGAAGAAATTCCTAATTGTTTTTGAGTTTGGAACGTAATATAGACCATCAGACAATTTGGATTTCACTCTTGAGCTTGAGTAGTATTCCAGGAAAAGAAAAGAAACTGTTGTTTTGATATTGCAACTTTAATAAAGGAGTTATTTTGAGGACTGCTGACTTGTTTGTGCGATTAAAGGAGAACCAAATGTGGGCTGTCATATAAAACCTTTTTTGGAGTGGACTTCATACTTGAGATTAAAGCAGAATAATACATATCAAACCACTAATGAACGAGTTACAAGCAAAATCTCACATCAGAATTTGGAATATATTCTCATTTCTAAAGAGTTAATTGACTGTTGACTGTTGTTTAAACTGCAAGTGTTAAACTGTTATTAACACTTGCAATTTGGTGTTTTAAAGAGCAGAAAAATTAGACATTATTATCCTTCTACTACTATTCATACATGGACTGAGCAGAGTTATACCCTGCGCTTGAATGCACCTAATAAATTACTTTTATTAAAACAATAACCTTTAAGAAATGTGCCATGTCAACTCTAACACACTTTTATAAAACCTGACTTAAAATAAAACCGCAACCTTTAGGCTGCACATGTGACTAAGACTCACTAAGACTCATTTAGCAAGTCAGCAGTGAGCAGAAAAATGCATTTTTTATATCATGAACAATAAAGCGCACAGTTAGTTATCATGGCCTGTTTTATAACATATTGCTTCATCATTTTTTTACACTTAAAATGCTGCTGCAAATAAATACCAATATCACTTAGAAAAGTCACCTTCATAATTGCCCGCTGTGCTCTTCTATCACTAACTCATTCTGCACTCGTAGTTCTTTGCAGCACGCATCTGGACGCTTCATCTTCTCTGGGAATGAAATGACGGAAAATATTTGGTTTTGATAAGTTAAGGTTGATATAACTTGATACTGTTCAAAAAACAGACGTTTTTAAATACATGCTTTAAATGCATTCTTGGGTTAAGAATCAAGGGAGAACCTCTTACACCCACATCACTTATAGCCTCACAGCTATTGGTATGGCAGCTGGACCCACCGGTGGGTCCGTCGGGTTCTAGATTATTAACTCCCTTGATTTCAGTCGTGGTATTGTGCTGTGTAGATGACTCATATTTAAAGGTGTTTCAGGAGAAATAAGTGCTGCTCACAACATGGACAGTTTTGTAGAAAGAGTCCTTTGCTGCTGTTGTGGTAAAGTTGTGGAAATAACCAAATTTGGAAGAAAAAGTTGTTTTACAACTGTTATCAGCATTTGATTGTCTAAGCAAAACCATAAACAAGGTGTCTGGTCAACTGCTGATTCTCTTATATGTGCAATTGTTTCTTCTTTTTTTTTACTATGGGCTGACCTTGATTATTAAAGTAATAACGGGAGGCTCCTCTAAAATCTTCCCATAGTAAGGTGTTTGTCTGCAGCATCATTAGTCACACCAGACAGATGCATTAATGTTGGCATTTAATGAACTGCCTTTTGTGGCTAATTTGATTTTACTGCACGAAAGAAACGGGCTTCTTTTGATCACTACTGCATCCGCGGCATTGATCAATATGATTTTATATTGCCTAGTGTATGAAACAGTGAGCTGCTACTAATTACATGCATTGTAGTTTTTATCAATTTGCTAAAAATCAACATTTTTTTGGTCGAAGACACAATGCAGTGGTTTCCTCGTTATTTATTTATTTTTTTCTCCAAGAAATGTACTGTCCCAGTTAAAGCATTGCAGCTCGGTAATGAAGCATGGATTCCCAATGCAGCGCACTGAAGAAACAAAACATGTTGTGTGTATTTGGGTTGAGGACATCACAAGAGGCACAAGGATCGAGCTGATCAGCTGTCGTTAGTGTAAAACCGTGGCGGACGACCCTTCAGGACAGAGTTCAGCTTAGATTCTGGAGCGTTTGCGTTTGCATTCCAGTGTTTACTTGTCTAATTTTCGGAAATTCTTTCAGTGCTCTCATATGAGGCTCAAGCTTTTTGCTATAGCTGTACAGAATACTAGTAAACAGAAGAATTTTATTTAAAATGTGCAAACAAAGAAGGAAAAATGTTGAGGAAAACACAAATGGAGCCGTTACTGTCTGGTTAATCGCCTCCTGCCTTATGTGATGTCATCAGCAAGGCTGTTTTTAAGAGTAGGCTTCACCTTAATTGATCTTCAACACATCAGCAAAAACTTTTAAAAAAAAACCATAAAATTATGGGATTTTATTTTTTAAGTGCTAAGCTGTATTTATGTAACTAATTTTTTTTTTAAAAAGTCCAGCAAATTTCCTCAAACTCTAATACTGTGTTCCATACTATTATGTGAAACATGGAAAACAATATTGGATGCAAATGTAGATATGTATAGATCAGAGGTGTCAAACTCATTTTCATTTAGGGCCAAATCAAGGTCATGAATGCTCTCAAAGGGCCAGTTGTGCCAGAATGTATTGATAAAACCTGTTCACAAACTGTTAAAATATCAATAAATTCTTAAAATGTTATATTATTGAACATCTTTTCAGTCCCTCCAGGATTTTGTGATACTTTACGTGATTTTTTTTTTTTTTTTTTTGCAATAAAAATCTGTTTGTGGTACTAATTTGAAAATATTTGAGCTTATTTATGACGGTACATTCAACTTTTTATTCCTCACTGTACAGATCATGGACTATAATCTGACATCGATTAAGGCTGAGGCAGCTGGTTAGTACAAGTAAAAATGTTTTCGACAATTTTTGAGAAAAATCTGCAATAAACCCCCAATTCTGTGTTTACCTCAAAAAAGTGCAGGGATTTATTGATTTTGTTTGAATTTCCACAGTCAAGAAACTAGAGGGACTGATTGATATAATTTGGTAGTAAACAGATACAAATTGCATTGATTTGATTGATAAAATAATATTTCAGTACACTTAGTGTTTAGTCTAGAATCTAGAGGGCCACATAGAAAGCTACGGCGAGCAGGATTTGGCCCACGGGCCTTGAGTTTGACATGTGGTTTAGATTTTGCAGGTTAGAGATGCTGCCTGTAAGAACGTGAGAACTTTTTTTTCTTACAGGTAGAAGAAGTGTAGAATATATTCGCATAACACGCTTCGATCAAACCTTTTTGTTTTGTGTTTTCCCCTTCAAATCCCTTCACTGATTGCAATCTAAAACCGGCTGTCACTGGAAGAATATTAATGCCTCTGCGTTCATTAAAAATCCTAATTTAGTTAGCGTCTTGGTGTGGCTCAGCTCTAACAAGCATGTTAATTTTTGTTAGTCTTATCTGAATATCAATATGATTTGAATCAATAGCTTTATATAGCTTTTAACCGCACTTTAAAGTTCCTTATGCCTTTGTGAGGAAGCATGCATTTCGTACGTTTCTTCCAAATTAAGCTCACTTAGTTCACCTTGTACCATTATTCCCTATATCCTATGTAATTCTTTCAAAAGTCTCCTGAATTGGTTTTTCTTGCTCTTGTATCGATTTAAATCTGACCCAGTCCATCCTTTGGGAGACACTTAGGAGTCTAACCTTTCTACTTCTATACGCAATTTTGCTGCATCTCCTCAATTTTTATTAATTCCAGACATGATCCACCCTCTACAGATTTTCCTTGGTCAATATGGAATACTCTGAAATAATACTTCTTCCAAAGCATGTTGAAAACATCATTATATACATATATTAAAAAAATCAAGATATGAAAGCATGTTTATGTTACAAATTGAGATAAAAGAAACATGTCTGTTCTGTTGTTAGCTACATTTAATGAGGCATTTAAGTGTGTTTCTTAAAAAAATTTGTTTTAGCATGTGACTTTACTGCCACAACTTTTAGTCAGCAACTGCAGCATGTTTATTTCAATAGAACCATTCATACAGATTTAATTCAAAGTGCTTTACTAGAAAAACAAAGAGAGATAAAACAGAAGAAACCACCGAAAGCACAAGTTTAAACCTACGAGTGTGAGACAATCACACGAAGTGATAAGAAAAAAATTAGGCAAATCAAAAGCTAAAACATTGAGGAAATGATGAAGTAAACTTCGCAGTGTTTGGGTAAGCTGCGGAAAATTGTAATGTTTTTAGTACTGGTTGTAAGGAGCTAATAGTTTGTCCAGATTTGTTGTAGCACTAAATGCTGCTTCCACTTGTTCTCTGCATGGTTCACACCTGACCAACTACTCTGAATTGAATGTAGACACATTATTCATTAATTTGTAGACCACCAGTAAGCTTTTAAATTAGCAGGTGTATTGTGATACATTTTCTTAGTGCTGGTTGAGGTTTAAAATAGAGAGGATATCCAGTTAGTGAATGGAATAGAGAAAACCTCTGATGATGTCAGAGGTCAACAGAAAAGGGTCAGAGTGGTTCAAGAGATTAAAAAGCCAATAGCTTTCTAAGTAAGCACATTTTGCTTCCAAGGTAATTGGAAGACGATCTCTGAATATCCGACAATGAAGCAGATGATCTTCATCAGCAGAAAACCACAGGGTAAAAGTCTTGTTGGCTAAGAATAGGAAATTGAAACTACAGTTTCCACAGCCTTAGTGGACAATCCGACTGGAAAAATGTTGCTTGGTCTGAAGAGTCTTGATATGTGCTGTGACATTAAGCAATATCTAAACTTGGATTCATCCTACTATCTATCAAAGGCCATATAAATCAATGGTTAACCCTCACTCAGCAGCTATCTCAAGAGAATTACGCTGGAACCACAGTCTTCACCGCAGTTCTTATCTTAAACTGTTTAAAAGATAAAATCTGCCTCTCCTATCCAACAACAAGTAGCAGAAGAAGAGGACATAAAGGAAATGCATTCCATCACAATGCAACTACAAAGTTTTGCCTCATCTATGTAACTTTTAAGTCATTTTTCCACATGTAAAAACATTTTGGAATATGTATTCCCTCTAATCATTAATATGTTTGTTAAGAGGGGAAAAAAACAGTCCTTGTGCAGGTTGCTACAAAAATGGAGAACGGGTACAACTGGCTGAAATGACTAAACATCCACAAACTCAACCACAAGTCATTCTATCATATTGACATGGATTAAAATCTCTGAATAATGTTTCTGCCTACACAAAAGAGAAGTAAGGCAGTACTCTGTTAATATAGCGGATGGTGAGTCCCTCTAGAGTAGGGGTGCTCATACTTTTTGAGACCAAGATCTACTTTTTCTCTCACCAGCCGGCTGAGATCTACCTCATGACACGAAGACATAAAAATTGTAAATTAAACCCTATTGACTTATTTTATATGCATATATACATCAGTTATAGCAGAAATAATAAAGTGATAGAAAACCTAATGTAGTTTCTTCCTCAGTGAGATTCTGACACTGGGAGCAGGTTACTGGTTTCTCAGGCAGAAGCTGGTTGCAAACCTGAGGCCAGCAGGTCTTAGTCAGTTATGGAAGATCTGAAATTTG